>MU150261.1:108337-209913 GCA_015584075.1 Collybia nuda
AGTGGGTGCGCGCATTAAGGATGTGCGTGCGCACTAAGTGAGTCAGTAACCTTTGTCGCGTGGGCGATGCGATTGAGTGATGGTGTGCGCGCAAAGTGGTTCGTATCGCGGATTAACATGCCTAGCGCGCATCTAGGCTTGTCAGCGGACAGGTTGGACAGATCATATCCCCTTAGATGCAATAACAAATTGTGCCTGTCGCCTCGCCACGCCTCAGTTATCTCGCAACTCGGAACATGGCTTAACAATGGGCTCTGACGGTCGTATCATATCCAAATCTAGCCCCATTGATCATTCAAGGGAGGATAAAATTGACATCTCCGACTGGTACCAAGCCTCCCGAAACCTCATTATTGCAATTCGTCATTTCCTGTGGGCAGCAGGTGACGACACCCCAGGTGGTCATAACGCAAACCAAATCTCCATAGTCTTCAATCGGCACTTTATGGGCTTGCAAGGCCGGTCCGATTTTGAAGACTCATTTCCTGTCTATCGGGAATATGACATCAGCCTTCGTCGTCGCTATCTTCATAATTCCAGTCGGTTCAACCCTGCCGTCTTCCAGCAACAACTCTACGAATCCATTGCGCGTAGTCACGACCTACGAGAGCAGTCTGCTCTGAGGGATTTGCTAGCCCAAGCATCCTCATCATATCCTTCTTCCTCACGCAGATTGTCCGCTTCCGCGGCCCACAAGGGATTTCGTTTTCAAGGCTCCTGGCCAGCTCGCCCTGATGATAACTGGTCTTCAAAGGCTCAGGTCTCGGGGTCCACTGACAAACCCCGGTCCTTTCTATCTAGTGCATCTGATCGTTCATCAAACGTCAGATGCATGTTCTGCGGATCTCGCAGTCACAAATTCAATCTATGCACCGGGGCGGGTCGCTTCCTCCACAAGGATCGCGCGAACATATGGCGCGACCCGGGAGGGCGCACCTTCTGCATCAACTTCAACGGGCCCAACAGCTGTACACGGGGACCTTCCTGTCCACACACCCACGCCTGCTCCCTCTGCGGTGGATCGCATTCTGCACAATCATGCAATTTGTGACCTCGTATTTCCTATCATCACCCCGCTCAAGCCTGCTCGCTGGCGGGCTCTCCTTGCAGAAGCGGGTATTTTGCAGCAGTTTTCCTCCATTCCCACTTTCCTTATCACTGGTTTTCCTGTCGGCATCGACTCTTTCACTCTTACCTCCACTTCAGCACCACCCAATCATTACAAATCCCCGGAACATCATGCATATGTACTCTCAAAGTACTCCATCGAAATCAACCTCAATAGAATCTCCCTAGGTTATCCACCCGATCTTGCTCAATGTTTGTTTGGCCATTTTCGCACGGCTCTAATAAACGTCGTCTCCCGAAATAATAAATTTCGAGCAACCATCGATCATTCCTTTCCTCGCTCCGATCCCAGTTTGCCTTCTGTGAATTCTCACATTGACTCGAAAAAGTTTCAATGTGCCTGGGGCACCTTCTCCGCCTGCTGGCTCCTCGTTGCGGATGCTCCGCCTGGCACCCAGGCCGCCATTTTTGATGTTGATTCTGCATTCCATAACATCCCAGTGGCTCCTAGGGATTGTGTCTCTACTGCTCTCAAAATAGGCTCCCTAATTCATCTTGATCACGTCCTCAATTTTGGCTTGCGATCTGCGCCTGGCATTTTCGGCAACGTGGCTGATGCCATAGTTGGAATTTTCCTCGCTAAGGGTGTAGATGCCGTCATCAAGTGGGTGGATGATTTTGTGTTTTTTCGTTACCCAATTCCTGGCGGCACTGAAGTCGCTCTTACGTACCACTACTCAGAGGAACTGATTTGGGGTGTCGCTAACAATTTGGGCTGGCCTTGGGCCCCCAACAAGTTTGTTCCTTTTAACAATGTCTTCACCTATATTGGTTTTGAGTGGTCTCTGGTACACAAGTCTGTTTGTCTGCCAGCAAAGAAGAAAACAAAATACATAGAGCGGCTCGTGCCCTGGGTTTCAGGTTTCTCCCCTTCCTTATTGGATTGTGAAATGCTCATAGGGATGTTAAATCATGTCACACTAGTTGTCCCCGACGGACGTTCACATTTGCCAAGCCTTTACCGTCTTCGGGCTTCATTTCCGCCTTTATCAACGACCTGGCTCAGGCGCAGGATTTCCCAGAGCGTTGTCGATGACTTAGCTTGGTGGCGTTACAAGCTCACCCATGGCGTGTGCTCCCTCGACATCTTTCGTCCGCCTGCTCCCCTCTCCACGGCTCTTTTCGTGGATGCTCCCACTTCTTGGGGAATAGGGCTCTTTCTTGATGGCCAGTGGTTAGCCTGGAAGCTGATTCCCAGCTGGAAAGGGAATGACAGGGACATAGGTTGGGCGGAAATGGTTGCGGTGGAACTCGCAATTCGGTCTGTAATAGCAACGGGTTACCGAAAAGCCCACCTTATCTTGCACTCAGACAATGCTGGTGTTGTTGGCGCCCTGAATGCCGGTCGTTCAAGAAACTCGCAGCAAAACGCAATTCTCCGAAAAATTGTTGGACTCTTTCAGGAGCACTCGATTTGGATCACAACGAAGTGGGTTGCCTCTGCTTCGAACCTTGCAGATCCACCTTCTAGGGGAATTTTTCCCCCTAAAAACCAACTCCTGCCATTCCCGCCTGCCATACCTCCTCATCTTAAGTCCTGGATCGAGCCTTTGGTTCCGTTTCATCTTCTTTAGTACATTGTGTAATTATCTTCCATTGCGTAATTATCTTCCTTGCGCAGTTGTACCCACTGCCGTATAGACCATCAGTTCGTTTATCAATCAGACGGCACCTAAGTATTAGCACTCTTTTCTCAAACTGACCCCTCTATCAAGTCCTTTGTCTCACACCTTTCATCCATCTGCTTTTTTCATGGCTCGGAAACCAAGAAACATAAGCGCTATTTGTGCTCGTGCCTGTGCGGAGATCCTCGCGAAATACCTACCACTGGGTGCAAGTTCCTCCAGGCATTTTTCACATCTACATGGCACTGTTACAAGAACTCCTATAGCTCGAACAACTGTGCCACGCATATTCAACGATGACATAGATAAAACAATTCGATACGCTTGGAAAGGTAGCACAACAAAAAAGTACTTGAATAGCATCGAGCACTTCATGGATTTCTGCGACGTTAAACAGGTACCCCCTGCCCTTCGCCTCCCTGCTTCTGAGTACCTTCTTTCGGCCTTCGCTTCAAGTCTTGCCAGAAAACTTGCGGGTAAAACTGTCCACAACAAACTATCTGCCATACGAGCGTGGCACATCCAAAACGACTTACCTTATCTCGGAGGTAAACGGCTCGCATACGTCCTCAAAGGGGTTTCGACCTTAGCACCCCTAAACTCAAAGAAAGCACCTCGGCCTCCCATGACTTGTTCTAAGCTGCTCGTCCTTGCAAACGTTTTTGATTCCAACAACTCCTTGGACTCCGCAGTACTCTTCGCAGCTCTAGCTGCTTTCTGGGGCCAAATTTGCCTTGGTGAGCTTTTTTCAAGTACCGAACGACGTTACGACCCAGCTCTTGCCCCTTCTATCGGAAACCTGGGTCCTCCCAACCGTAACGGTTTGCGAACGGTTCACCTACCCAATACGAAAACTGGCGGACCCACAGGTGAAGACGTCATTCTTTGTCAGCAGCGCCCTACATTGGATCCAATCGCAGCTCTAGCACAGCATCTACTCATTAACAAAGGGAGCCCAGGCAATGCCTTATGCGGCTGGGTAAATGGAAAGGGAATTTGCGTGCCTCTGACTCGGAGAAAATTCCTCCAACGATGCAACCAAGTCTGGTTAGCCAATCATTTACCTACTTCAACGGGACATGAGTTTTGTATTGGCGGCACTACCTACCTATTACTAGCTAGAATTCCTCCTGACGTAGTTAAAGCTTTGGGCAGATGGTCTTCGGATTCTTTTCTGCGTTATTGGCGGTCCGTTAGTGCGTTAGGTACCATGTACACCAAATTCCTGCCCCTCCCTGTATCATAGTGTACGCATTAACTACAGGACAGGCTTCTTGGTCCTGGTGGTCATTGGCCGTTCCACGAGCCTTCGACGCGCCTGAGGCTTAATCTCTGGGTGCTCTCGGCCCGTTCACTCCAACACCACCATGTCCTTGAGCTCGGAAGAGCCCAGGACAAACACCCATCAGTATGACAGAGTGGCACGCTCTCGTACGGAACATCACAACCAAAAAGAAACAAGCACGAAACTACAAATCCAATTGGGGTTGGGCCAGTCATACAAAGATTGGGTTTAGAAACCCAGCTCAAAGCTACACCCTCTGAGAAAAATTTTAATTGCTAATTTCCACAAGGCCCTACACCATCAAAAATGGGATAGGGACTTTCCATTGAAATTCCAGTGGGTCACAAGATCTTTTCAAATTTGGTAGTTATTGACTTCTATTTGTCACATGGTATATGTAATCATTGCCCACCCCCAATACAAGAAGGAAAAAAGGTGGTCTGGTTCAGGCTCCTAAAACCAACCTCTTGTATCACTCGCAGGGGTCTTTATCCAAGGTGACAGGTAAATGTTTGATCCTATTGTTTTGATGCCAAGACAATATAAGCAAACAACCAGGACAATCCCCAACTTGCAATAGAGAGGTTGGCCTTTTATGTTGCCCAGCCATTTCAGTGATGGTTCTAAGCCCTAACTTATGGTTTGCAAACATCTTCAGCTCACCATATATTCTACATTATGAGTTTACCAAGTAACAAGATGTGACAAATTGTACTATCTCCTTTAGGGCTTTTCAATTCCATATTTGTGATAACATTCTAAACTATCAATGTCTGCACCCTCTCCTCCAAAAACTTTGGACCATAAAGGAAATCAGAGACTTACTAGTTCAAGATAAAATTGGTTCATTCATTTTGAGGTTGAATAGTATACCTTGTCTCAATTAGTAATTACTACAGTCATCAATTGATCATCATTGTCATGTCTTGGTAAGCCCATGAATTTGTGTGAGCAACATAGAATATATGGTGAGCTGAAGATGTTTGCAAACCATAAGTTAGGGCTTAGAACCATCACCGAAATGGCCGGGCAACATAAAAGGCCAGCCTCTCTATCGCAAGTTGGGGATTATCTTGGTTGTTCGCTTATATTGTCTTGGCATCAAAACAATAGGATCAAACATTGCCCCGCCACCTAGGATAAAGACCCCTGCGAGCGATATGAGAGGTTGGTTTTAGGAACCTGGGTCCAGTTGAGATTCAGGCTCAGACAGCCGCCAGGAATTTTGAGGTCCGAACGGGCAATCGCCGCAACGTCTGTGCGACCACAACTTAAAATTGGCAGAAGTCGGGTTGAGATAGACTGGTTCTTCTCATTACTTCGAGCTCGGAACGATTTGCGCGCCGGGGAGTGCGACAAGACCTCCGGCCAAGTCAGAATATTCGAATATCTTCAGGCCCATCTTCAATATCGCAACTTCCTGAAGCAAGATCAGAACAAGCCCGTGGGACCCCGAGGTATGAACAGAACACTATTTCCTTAAGTACCTTACTCAAACTTAAGCTAAGGCCTTTGGTTCTTACTGTTACCTTCGAGAACTTGTGACTGCAATCCAGGCACCTATGAGAAGGAATAATTATCTTCTTTTCTTTTTTACGCTGCCTTCAGGGGGTAGCAAGCTGATTCCCGGGGCATCACGAAATGTTCCATCTTGTTCCACTTCTTGCACGAAAATTCTGTTTTGTTCGCTTATCCCTGGCTCAGTTCCTTGTGCAAGTTGAGCTTAAGTCCGGATTTTGATAACATCTAAAGCAAAATGGTTGGCGTTAACGAAACCAACAATTGATTAGGAAGAAAACATATCAAATTCCGAGAATCATGGATCCCAAATATCTGGTGCAGAAAACAAACACTCCCTATTCATTCACTTACTGCCATCACCATCGAACGGGATGGGTCAAGACATAAATGACCTGATACTTCCCTTCCCCACCGCTTGTCGCCCACGTAACCAAGTTTCAAAGTGCTATGCTGCAGAACCCACGGGCACATGGTTGGTTGCTAGCATGTTGATATGTGCCGAATCACAAGTATAAGGACTCAGTGTTACGGTTCTGTCAAAGGTTTGATGCTGGTTGGGAGGGGTATCATACTCTTAATAGTGGTCATGATTAAAGCTCGCCGTTGGTTAATACCGGCCGGCAACATAGTACACCCCAGTGCGAGGAGTCGGCGGCTTGGGACTCTCTGCCTTTTTCCCTTTTTTTTTTTGCGTATTATCGTCATATTTCGCTCTTTGTTTGCCAGGATGCAACGTCTTACTCGAGGTCAGTCCAGACAATCAATACTACTGTTTCCAAGAGCCCAATCCTGATCGACGCCCACAGCTAGCTCGAGCGCTCCAGGCCTCCCAGTAGCCGTAGTCACCTTCGACGTCTTGCAATCCGTGGCCCTTTTTATCCTCGTCGTAGTGCTCCTGGTGGTGCTTCTATCCCACACTGTCTCGCGCATACGCACTTGGTTCTGCCTGCTGATATCGTTTGCGCTGTATTGCGTGTCCTTCTTGCTCCTGGCGGGGCACCAGACGGGCCCGGGGCCCTCGGTTGGGTGGTGTGCATTCCAAGCTGGGCTTATTCATGCCGCACCGCCTCTGTGAGTTATTCTCGGATGACCCCTAATTTTCCTTCATTCAGAATGTTACTCTTTCTAGGGTTGCAGTTGCTTCGTTTATTTTTGTGGTCGAGGTGAGTTATATCTTTACCTATGGTATGGTGGTAGTATAAATGGTGGGTGTTGTAGTTATACATTCGCCTAACTGCAGTGACTCTATCGAGGAAAGTGAACGATAATATCATTTATTGGGTGAGTTTAAATAAATATTCGCCATTACTATTGATCTTAATCATAAGTCTTCTAAGATGCCCTGGGCGTTACCCCTAGTCCATTCCATGGCCTTTTGGGTTGCGCTACTGGTAAGCGATGGGGAAAGAAAGCAAGAGTATTTAAATTTATGTCGAGTCAATTTTAGATTGGTCTAGCAGATACTAGGACTATAGAGCGTCATCCAAGTGGTCTATACTGCCGAATTAATCAACCCGTACCGTGCGTCGCATTCTCCCCGAATACTTTCCACAATTGCAACATTTTAAAATCTTGTGGGTGTTAGACCTATTTTTTCTGGGGCTCTAGTAGTATTGTTTGCTGGATTAATGGTGATCCTTGAAGGTATATTCCCTCCATCTAAATAATAGGAATAGAAAATAATCGGTGGAATTGGCAGTTTACACCGCCATTCATCTATACCGCCAACGGATGTTAATCAAGTGGATCGATTCCCAAAAAACAGAATTTCCCCTCCAGGCGTTCATCCGCATGGGAGTTGTTACGATTCTTGGGAGTTTTGCGATTGCGTGAGTTCACAAAGGCAATCAAACCATACCCACGAGGTTGACGCATAGACTGTCAGAATGGTGTTTATCCTCAATAAGGGGTCAGTGGGAGGGTCCTTGTTGAATATTCTGACTGCCAGTGAGTATTGGGTATGCTCTAGGCTCCTGTGCCTCTA
This sequence comes from Collybia nuda, assembly GCA_015584075.1. NCBI lineage: Eukaryota > Fungi > Basidiomycota > Agaricomycetes > Agaricales > Clitocybaceae > Collybia > Collybia nuda. The sequence continues at coordinate 115,881 of MU150261.1, forward strand.
ATGAAGTAATGGTTTTTTGTAGTGCCTTTTGCTGTAGCGTTAGTGTTCGGGTTCCAAAAGGTGAGTCGGCTGTTGACATATGAGATTTTGTTCTGAGAAGGTCACCACCCTTTTCCATAGGATATATTGATTGCTTTGGTATGCTGGAGGAAACGGAAGCCAGAGTCCTACAAAAAATTGGCCTCAACGTTACCGATTTGATCAAGATTTACGTGACTTTTTTGAAAAGTTATTATCGTTGTAATTTAAGTATCTACCATAAAATGTACTATTGGTCACTGTATGCGTACGTCTCTTTCTTTTATTTGAGTTTAAAGAGCTAATACTGGTGGGATATGAACTGATTGAAAATTTTGAATAAGATAAATGTCGATGAGGGAATAATAAACTAACAAAAAAGACCCTATGTGTAAGTATTTTTTTAAGACTATGTATACATTCTCCACTGTTTCATGCCATCTCCTCCATCACGCTGGTGAAGCTTTCCTCCGCGTTCAGTTTCCTCTCATACGTCCTTCTCCCCTCATGCAGTGTCGCACTCGTCCCCGCCAGCGCCAAGATGATGCCGAGATCAGTCATGCTCAGTGCCGCCGTTTGGAACACTTTCTGCATGAATGGCACATACACCAGCGCTAGCTGTGTTATTGCAGATACTGACACTGTTCCGACCAACATCTTGTTCTGGAAGAGCCCACAACCGAGACCTCGGTTTTGTACAGCAGATACAAGATCTAGGAAGACAAAGCAAGTAAAAGTCTGAAATACGATGCATGTTAGGACTTTAGTAATAAGAGTGACGATAAAAAATTACCATAGTCTGTTCTCGTCTAGACATATTATCGTCCTCGAGGGCGAACATATACACGAATAGTGTGCCAATAACAATCATGGAGGCGGAGAATAAAACTCTGTACAATAATCTTCTGGTGATGATCGGGGCGTCCTTCTTCCTCGGAGGCCGGCGCATAATTGCTGGGTCTACTGGGTCCACACCCAAGCTCTGACTTGGGGGACCTAAGGGCGAGTCAGGCACGATTAAGTTATTTATAGACGAAGACATACCGTCCATTAGAATATTGATAAATAATATTTGCATAGCATTCAGTGGATTGCTCAGGCCGAGCATTGTGCTGAGAGTAATCAAAGTAAGAGCGGCGGCTGCTGTGCTCAGCTGGAAAGATAAAAAGTTCTGGATGTTATGGAAAATAGATTTGCCTGTCGAAAATAAAACCATCAGTATAACTTTCACAAGGTCGATCGATAGACTTGACCTTCTTCGACCGCAGGAAGAATTGTGCTGAAATTGTCATCGACGAGAATGACATCTGCGGCTTCTTTGGCAACATCCGTCCCGCTCTTGCCCATAGATACACCGATGTCAGCCATCTTAAGGGCAGGTGCGTCGTTAACTATAGAAGAGGGTAGATTAATAAGATAATGGCATCAGGGTTGGGACACACCTCCGTCTCCTGTCATCGCAACAACTGCCCCCCGTGATTGAAATGCCTCAACAATAGCCATTTTATGTCTGGGAGTTGTCCTGGCAAACACGCTCACGCTCCCCACCCGCTCCTTGAGTTGTGCCTTGCTCATCTGGTCGATTGCCGTCCCGGTTAGACAATACTGGCTTGTCACAACTTGTCCTGTTCCGTTGCCAAGAACAGCCCGTCCTACCCGCATCCCAAGTTTCTGCGCAATCGATAAAGCAGTTTCCTCAGCATCTCCAGTGATCATCACAACCTGTACACCACCACTTTGAAGCAAAGCAATCGAGTCAGCAACTCCTTTCCGCGGGGGGTCCAACATTGCCTGAAAACCGGCAAATACGAGGTTTGTCTTCTCTCTCGTTGGGCTCCCACTTAGATCGGTACTAGCTATCGGAGATGGTGAGGATGTCCTAGATGTTGTGCGTGAGGGCGATCGTGAACCAGGTGCTGAATCGACCGATCCATATCCGTAAGCCATAGCGATCACACGCAATCCACGGGCAGCGGTAGCCTGGGCTTTTCTAAGAATAACGTTACGGGTATTTGCATCCAACCCTGGTGTTGAGTCTTCATTCACATAATAGAACCTACACCGCTCAAGAACGGCATCGATGGAGCCCTTAATATAGTAAATTTCTCGCGGGGCACCGTTGATGGTGAGAGTTGGGGAGGAGCCGGGTGGGTCTCGATGTATACCACTGACAGCCATATACTTCTGTTCCGAATTGAATGGGCGTTCGGAGAGGCGTTCGAATTGCTATAATACTATTAGAACTTTTATATTCAAGGCGGTAAGGGAAACCTCACTGGACGACGGTCTGGTAGGCTGAATAGCTCGAGGACATTCAGAAGAGCAACGTCAGTTGATTGCCCAACATAAGCTCCGTCCTCATTACGAACAAGCGAGGCGTTGTTACATAATGCTCCAATGTCCATGGCTTTCTTAAGTGCAGGAGAAACTTGCATGGAATAAGGCGTTGTTGAGCTCGGGTCTAGGTGGACGGTCTCGTCCACAGCATATGCTTCCGTTACAGTCTGGTCGTTTTTCGTGAGTGTGCCTATACACTCATGCGGTCAAATCAGACCAAAAGGTAGTGATGGAGAACTAACCAGTCTTATCTGAACAGATAACAGAAACAGAACCCAAAGACTCCACAGAATGTAACTTTTTGACGATCGCCTTTCGCTTTGACATCCTCAATACACCCAATGCAAGTGTTACAGTTGTTACAATAGGGAGACCTTCCGGAATTGCCGCGACCGCCAATGATACTGGAAAGGCAGGTAAAATCAACATCAGCCAAAACGCATACAAATTGTGTTTCGTACCTCCGATTGTAAACATATCTAACCAGGATCGCTGTTGCAACACACCGATAAGACAGATAATACCTATCACACCAAACGACATGATGGACAACTTCTTTGCAAGTTCATCCATATTGAGCTGTAGTGGAGTCCGTTTTTCCTCAACCTAGGTAGAAATATGAATACAATTGTGGTCCGAAGATAGGAAAACGAACATCTTGCATCATCGAGAAGATAACCCCAAATTCAGTTTCTGTTCCAGTAGCAATAACGATGCCACTGGCTCGACCTGTTGATACTCAATACTGATTAAGAAAATACCAACAATGAAGTGCTCACCATTCCGCACTAAGGTACCCATATATGCAATACACGTCCGTTCAGCCAGGGCTACAGCTTCTGTTGATGGTCGACCTCCAACAGTCTCGTATTTGCATGTCTCATTATTTTTTCTTCGTGCCTCTGTTTCGCCAGTTAGACTGCTTTCGTCTATTTCTAAATCTACGGAGGAAGTAATGCGGATATCGGCGGGAATGCGGTCTCCGGTCGAAAATGTAACGATATCGCCAGGGACGAGCTCATTGGCTAGGACGTGAATTGTCTCACGTTCGCTGGACGCCAAGTTTAGCCGTGAGTAAATGGGTAGTGGAACGTATGTACCGTAGAACGTGACAGTGGTGTGGGACGAGTTTGTTCAAAGCCTCTAGACTTTTCTCAGATCTATGTTCTTGCACAAACCCAACTAAAAGGGGTAGTTGACACATATGATGATGATAATTTGAGGGCCACTCACCAGTCAGAACAATTAGTACAGCAACAGTTATACTGACAGCATCGTCAATATTTCCCATGATTGCGCTAACCGATGCACTTCCACATAAAAGCAAAATGAGAGGGCTTTCGTATATTGTTTTAGCAAATTTGAGAAGCATTGGCTCGGGGGTGGAGACAGAAAATTCGTTGTAGCCATGGGTGTCCCGTAGATTGGATATATCAGAGTGTAAAAGGCCATTATCTACCGAAGTTCTAAAGTGGGCGACTGTGTCCTGTGGTACGCTCAAGAGCTTTTCGCAAGGAGTAAAATGAAACGTACCTCTACGGAAAAATGGGCAAACCGAGCTGAGGCAGTCTCCCGCGGTTCCCCTCTTTGTGGAGGAGAAGTCCGGCCATTCTCCATTCCCCCTCCATAGTCATCCTGCCGTTGGCCTGTGATTGCCCCGACCGCCCTCGACCAAAGGCTCGTTGCTTCAGCATTGACTGCAGAAGCTAAATGTGCAGGAGACGCTAGTGCTGACGCTTCTGACTGATGCCTACGAAGGGTGGTACTGTATGCAAAATGAGCTTCTGCATCAGCTGTTGGTCGTAGCCTGGCACTGTGATCTGCCGAGAGAAGTGGAAAGTATGCCGACGCAGGTGGCGAGGGACTGCGTTGATTGGGATTGTGATACATATGGCGGTGGGTAGAGGAAGTAGATGAGCCTAAAGGAATTGCAGAGAATGTCCGTTTTTTACGTTCACCCATTCCAGATGAGCTTCGCGTTGCAGGCATGCTTCAAGTGACTTGTTTGACACCTATCGTGTAGTCCTAAATTAGTCACAAAATGCCACGCTTTTGGAGCACAAAATTTGTACCTTAAAACCACTCCTCAATGCAAGACACGAGGATATATAAACCAAAAATTCAGACGTTAAGGACCTGCCGTTGTCAAAGTTCAAGGTGAACAGGCCAGATGACACGGTCGACACGTCTGTGTTTATTCACTGCCTCCCGGACAAACAACTTGAAACCGTTCCGTTTACCGACCTCAACCGCGCCGTCCCCCTCTGGCTCAACCATCACGATCATGATGTGGCACCAATTTGTATTCACATGATCCCCACGGAGAAGCCAAGTTTCAACAGTACTAGTAAAAACTCCCAATCCCACTACATACAGCGACCCAGCCTAACTTGAGAGTGCCTTGGCACCACCAGGGAAATCTCACGAGACTGCTCTGCGGGGCCCGGACGAGCCTCAGTTGGTACAAACTCAAGAACTGAGCGATCCCTACATATCCTGAACATGGAGCCCCCAAACGATATCCTATGTAGCGCCTCACATACAGGAACAGGCAAACGAGTGAGGCCAGGATGAATATCCTTCAAACTATATGCACCGCCTAAAGTTTTTTTTTGACCCCCCAATCCACCCGAACTCCCCAATATTCGTGATTCTGAAGGCTACACATCGGGACTTCGCATCCGAGGAGTTCGTGGACAGTACCAACAATGGATTATGACACTTGCATTGTTGATGAACTGCTCTTATCTTACTCAAACGAGCGTACTTCACCCCCGGTCCCACACCGCCTATTCGCTTATGCCACGACAAAATGGATTATCTATATTCCTTCAACCGGGTCCCAGCAACCCACTCAACCTCGTGACACTCAGTAATTCACCAAGGACAGAGAATCGTAAAGCTCTAGCTCAACATTGCGATATATTTCCTTCCCCAATCAAGTTGCATGATTTTATGTCTCACATTGGGGGGATAGCTGAAAATTCGCCGGAGCATCCCGCAGAGGCACAGACTTCGAGCCCACTACTTCTATTGGATAGCTATGCAAAACAAGGAGGTTACCGATATCTAAGTCAAGATGATAAAAAACTCAAGGAGATTCCACCATAAACTAACCAACCCTATGATCGACATCGAAGCTAGTTGAACATGCATGTCACCTCAAAATTGTCGCCGGGATTCCAGAGATTACGACATCTAAGTTCCCATTAAGGGTAATCAGATCTAGTTACGCGTCGACATATGCTTCAATAAACTCAGGAGAGGATCAAACCAGGCTGCAGCCTTTCTCGAGGATAAACGAGATAGGTGTATGAATCCCCGAGCGGATTGGCGGGCGTTTTTTTGGCGGTAGATTCAACGAGACACCCAATAGAGTCAAACCGAATTGCGAAAAGTTGGGCCTAGTGCTTCGCCATATTCGTAACGAATGTTCACTAGTCCTCGAAAGTCAGCAACCGCAAGAGTAGTGGCTGCCTAATAGTCTACGCACATCAAAATAGGTGTATAATTGGGGGCCGGAAACTTACCATATCTATCTGCACATTCGGGACCTCACTCAATTATCCTACTCGGTGGCGACGAAATAAGCTACAATTTTGATAAATCACGGGGTTGCGGTCTGGATAACACTTCAGGACTAGGGAGATCAGGTTAACATGGAAATGCAAGATCAATTCTTAAAGCCAGTGTACCCACGGAAACAGTGCCTCCTCGCCTTGTTTTACTACCATTCACTCGGAAAATAATATATATATCATCGTCGGAAGTGAGTACAAAAACATAACCCATGAAAATATAAGGATATGACACAAAATCGATCAGGCAACGCAACTGTATTGAAACTATCCATTGCGATGGGTTCGTAGACAATGCTTCCCCCCAGAGTCCAGTTTGTTCGCAACATTAGAACATTTAGATCGAACTTCCCAATCACATGTTACATATCTTTCCATTCAGGAACTCTTCCCACATATCCTAATAACATCGAGACAGAACGGCAGAGGATGGAGACCCGAGAACAGACGGCTTGGCAACATATTAATTCAGACTGAACCTTATGAGGGGAACATTTCTTCCTTAAAGTTGGTTGTGCCTTCGGTGGTGCATTTTGGTTGTCGAACAATTATTCCCAGCAACACGCACTCAAAGGCATTCGTATTCTCATATTTAGACAACCGTTGTGTACGATGAAGTGACCAAAGCTAAACGCAACATTTTATGGGTCGTCCAAGTCAAGGTTAAAGTGTGTTTAATGAAGCATTATGACACAGCCAGATGGACGAATCACTTAACTGGCAGGACGGGGCACCTACTTAAAGTCTGCATAATACTCGGGGCCTGAGTACTGAGTCCTGAGCTCTGATTGTGCTTCACCCATTGTATGATGATTTTGATCATTGCCTTGCCTTGTATCAACTAATAAAAAGTGGACACACCCGGAATTGAACCGGGGACCGCCCGCAGACGCATAAATGCTAAGCGGGCGTGATAACCAACTACACCATGTGCCCATGACAGACTTAAAACATTCGACGCTAGATCAAAATACGTGTTACACTTCTTCTGAAACAAGAGACCAAAAAAAGCCTAATCGCTGACTGGAGTAAGCTAGGAGTGAGCTTGTGCCATGTGGACTAAAATCTTACAGACCCAAGTTGTGGACCCCCTGTTGGGGCTACAATCATAATACCAACGTGTTTCGTTGAAAAAGCTTCCAAGAGCTTCCAAGAGACCTTGTACCCATTCCCCAGGCTTACTCGCGAATCAGCGTTTACAGGGGAAATAAATATCGACCGAACAATCGGCAAGATTTGAATTTCTTTCCATGATGACCCTTCATTACTGTGACCTGCTGGGGTGTAATTGCACTCCAAAAGATGAAGATGGACAGAACAATGTCTGAGTCCTATGGTCTTACCCCAATTAAGTAGCTTAAATGGTGCGATGTAGTTGATTGACCCCATCCCTGGGCGAAGTCAGGAGAAATCAATGTGGAGACTTTGGACAGTACTTCTTCACTAATGGCGAAATGATTGAAAACTCAACTTCGACAACTGCTCAGAATAAGACCACCCACCTAAATAACATGTCAAGAATCTCTCTATTTTCGAATGACATCGGTGCAAGAAATCGCCGAGCATTCGTCCTTTGTCAAGTTGAGTTCTTCTCGCCACCGCCACTGCCACTGATTGTCATCTTTGCTACCTGCCCTTCGGCATCCTCGATTTCTACTTCTATATCATGAACTTTGTCTCCTCCCTCTTCTTCTGCATCGCCTTCTTGTACGTCGGCGTCTAACTTCATCATTTGCACTAGCCACTTCGCTCCTTCTTCCCATCCTGCAAGTTCCGCCTCCCCTAACGGCGAACGTCCAGCAGTATTTTTAATATCGATCAAATCAATCCCAGGTCCCCCTGGAAATTCTACCAACCTCTGCATGATGGGCAGATGTGAATTGAGAGCTGCCCAATGTAGAGGGGTAGACTTGGCAGAATTTTGGGCGGCAAGGAGTGATGTGGGAACAATGGGGAGTAAATAGTCTAGGACGTCTAGAACGCGTCCCACGGATATTAGATCACGTCGATCTACGAACGAAAAACCCTGAGATGGGAGGGAACGCACCCAGATGGCCGTTTCCACAGATCATATGCAGTACACAGTTTTCGTTCTCGTCGCGAGTTTCTGCCAGGGGCTGCGCCCCAAATTCTTTTACAAACTCCTGAACATCGTCAAGATCCCCGTATCTACACGATAGGAGAAGATTTTCGGTGTCGACGTCGGTAGGTGGCATCTGGATGATAACGAAGATATGATTAGATAAGCCTCGAGAGGGGCCAATGTGCCACGTGGAAACGCTCCAGAATTGATGGGATCAACAACATCAAACGCTTCTCCTCTTCTTGTCAGCCGACCATGACCGACTTGCAACACGCGTCTCAATTCGCCACGAGCACATGGTTCCACTCCCAATTTTATTCCCAGCACTAAAAACCGTGGGCGGGAGGGCTGCTCTTCGTCCGACCCTTATATGTGAAGGATCAACCTCAAAACACAGCCGGAAGTCGGTGGTTACGGCCAAGCGAGACTTGAGTATACCGCTTCTCTAATGATAGCGACGGGAGTTGGTATGGGGGGACACAAGGTTGTTGCTGCACCGCCAAGTGACGTCTTTTGCCGGTTATCCGGAGCCATCAAATACTAGTGTACACTGATCAAAAATAAATTGGATCATATGGAGGCATTTATAACAACAGAACCTTGACTGGCTCGCACCAGCACCAACTCCGTCGTCACCCACGACAGTATTGTCGTCGTTTTCGTTTGTCGACTCAAGCCCAAATCCCCTATGTCACATACTTCGCCTGCGAGTTATCTGGTATGGGCTGTAATCTCGTGTCTGGTACGTCGTTTCATAATTCATCGATCGCATGCTAAATTCCCTGAAGCTCGGGATTTTCCTTCTGTTCCACTTGTGGTCTTTCGATAGGTTTAAGTGTCTCAAGTAAGTACGATTATGTTTTCTCATAGTTTTTACTAAGAAGTTGGGGCATAGATGGAATAATGGGCCATCGTCGGGTGCATTCAAACGAGTAATGACGGTGAATTTACTTGACATATCATGCAAAAAGCATTGCTGATTTGCACAGTACTCATACCTAATGAGTGTACCCCTCATAACTGCATACGCTGTGGGGAATGCGGTCATCAAGTATAACGAAGGGTTTATCTTACATCCCACTCTTGGAGGTGGGTCTTGCCATGCGAAAGTATGCAATCCTTAGGTGCTAATACTGGTGAGAAGTTATTCCAAAGCCCTACCAACAATGGAACCCTGTCGCCTCAAAGGCAATATTTCCTTTCATGCTCATGTTTTCTGTTGGATGGAGTTTGGAGATGTATGTTGTTTAATCCAAGAATCATCCTTCAAATCTAATGTCGCATCACTCAGGGTGACACATCTGGAAGGTACATCTCACATTATTCATAAATCAACGCGTCGCTGATGCCCTCCTAGAGCTTTGCTTTTGGCTGTTCCTTATCAATGCGGGTTCCTCTCAGCAAGACTGGTTTCACAGCCTATACTTCAAAACCTGGGTCCTGGGGTCATCCACGGCAATTATATATATGCCACTGATCACAATATTAACACGAGCTGATCCAATCAAGGTTTGTTACATAGTGTTTACGCTATTCTCAGAGTTCTCACCATCCGTGCCATTCTAGGCCGAGGCGTACACGTTCTTGGCTGGCAGCCTGGGAAGTTTATCTTTAACACTATGGTTCACCCCTGTCCTGTGTGTATACTGTCTCAATCATGTTATGTTGACGAGACTGATATATGGCGTGATAGATACACTTTCCCAAGTTTCCTTCGAAACCTGGTAAGCTCCCTCGGACACGTGAATGATTACGATAATTATAACTGACGACTTGAACCATTCAGAGATCTGAAGGTGTTGATATTAATACCATTGTTCGGCTCACTAAATTTTCCGAGCTAAACGTAAGAATAGCCCCTTAATTCGTTGCCCGAAGCTGATCTCTTGAAACAAGACTATCCGCGTTGTATTTCGTTTTTTATTTACTGTGCCTCTTCTTATCCTTGGAGTCGATGGTGTCAGGCCTCATCATCACATCAATGAGAGTATGCTTTGGACAGGTACTTGTATTTTTAGAACTGAGTAACTCAGGGCTTTTATCTTTGATGTGCAGATTTCCTCGCAATCCTTGCTGGCTTTGGTGTCGCAATCTCCTCGGGAATAACTCTTGTTGTAAGTACAGTTATACAACCTCAACCATGATTCTTAAATATTAACATTTACAGATCTTCTTTCCACGTTCCATCGAAGGCGAGATCGCCGCTCGCGATGTGTCCAGGGAACGAAAGCGCACGCGCTCCCTAGGAAGGTCCGCCAGCATGCTCGATTCTCAGGTTTTCACTAGAACCAACATGACCCAATCCCGAAATACCAACCACGACGCACCGTCTGGAACCTACCTGTTGACTTCGTCGCCAATTAAACAGTCACATCCCCTGGAGAGTAATTATAGCCATGATGGACACTTCGAAGACGCTGAACTAAGACCTGTACGACCCGCCCAACTACCAAGCAAGTATTGGAGCGAGGAAGAACTAGATATCCCTTCTAGCCTACCTACTTTGCCACCAATCAGGCCAAATAGAAGGCGGGGACGAGATGTCGAGCTTGGTGGGATGGACGCCACGCTTTCCGAAAACAATTTATCAAAACACAACTTGAGAAGCTCCAATCTAAACCCTATGGTGCACAACTTCACATCACCGATTGGTACGCTCTCTTCTTCTCGTGGCCTTTTTGCAGCTTACACCTGGTGTCTTTATAGACCTTGCATACGACAACGCTTATGACGATAAGGGCGCATGGTTGACATTCAGTCGTCAATAATAGGCACCGATCTGATGCCACGACCGTCGTTACACCCGCACAAAAACGAGAAACATTCTTTTATGACTTCGTACATATATCGACAGGGAGGCAAGTCCCGTCGTCTATTTAATATAATTATCATTATACCTTTTAACACAGTGTACCATATTATCCGATGTATAGCTCCTGGCATAACCGTATTTCTCTGTTAAACCTGATACGAAGCTGCGTTTCATTAAATGTTCCTGGAGACGGCACGGCGTGTTTCGTTGTTCGTGCGAGCTCGCGCGCCCCTCGTGCTCCCTCTGATGGATTCAGGAGGCTGTATGGAGGTTCTTCATCGCAGGGACGACGAATCATTTAGGGGAGATGCCTCAAATTTCAGATCAAATGTGCTTGGGTTGGAGTAGAATTGGAGCTAAAAAAATTTCTTGGACTGCGCATCGACCTTTTGGTTACTTGGTATCAATCATCTTATCTCTCCCCTTCGGTCCTCGGCGCCGTAATTTGTCCGACAGACTAAAACTGCCGACGACTGGGCGAATGATGGGGCTGATCAATGGGCGAGCCTGGACCAGGTATAACGGATATATGGGCCTTAAGGAGGGCCGGTATAATTAACTCGCTTTGTTTGGCTAGAGGCTGACATCAATATTCATGATCATTGTTTCAAACTCCTCAAAATATCATTGTTAATTTCAAGTTAAATTCATCCAGTCCTATTGTTGGCAGTACAACACTCACTCTAGAAGCACTGTCCAAATCCTTCGCGTGGCGTTCTGGTGTGATGCATCTCGCTCTCCATGCACGCGACCCCCGTCTAAAACTACTGACTGTTGGTGTCAGGCGTAATCACAGAAACCTCGAGGCTCCGACGAATCTCGCATGCTATTCATCGAATCTATACCGCCATACCATCATCAGTTGCCTATTCAAAATTATAAAGATGGCATTACCAAATTGATAAAGATTTAACCTGGTCCACAAGACCAACATCTGCGAGGACTTCTAGTTCGGACGATACTACCACATGTAAAATCGTACGCGCCGAAGACCCCATGAAGACCTCGTTACTCATTTCCACACATAAACTCTCCGTTAGGGAGGTTAACGTTAACTCACACAGCCGCCGCATGCTTGTTTCTTCGTTCTCAAAAAGTATATTATCTGATGAACTTATTTTAGACTGAAGATGGCCCAGGCATACCTTTTCGTTGGAAATCGTCACGTACTCCGAAGACGTTCCGAGCCATCTTCCTGGTAGTGAGAATTTTTTTGATGCCAGAGAATATAAGGTCATCGTCAGCTGTTGAGCACCAGAGAGGCACCAGGTGCCTCCTTTTTTTTTTTTTCGTTGGCCTGGCTCACCATGACCCCATCATTTGCGTATGTGGTGACATGCCTCCAAAGAATGTACTAATGTCTTGTTTACCGTGAAGTTGTGGTGCTCTTTCCTTTCCTTGAGCGACTTACCTATCAGACGTCTCCACATATTAACTCCAGGCCTCCACAGAGCTTGACCTCAAACAGTCCCCGGTAGATCGATTAATACTGATGGGGGGTCGAGTATATTTTACAGATGTACTGCCTCGATATAGGTAGGTAGTTTGCTAGCATAGTTTCATCAATATAAAAAGCCGAAACTGACCCACGGCATCTTATACAATTTGCGTACAGTATCTACTTATCTTCATTATATCCCTCGCTCGGGTCCACATGGGCGATCGGGGTGAGCTTGGTGAAATTGGGATTTATTGGTGATCGATCATGATAAATTGGTACGAGTAACTATAGATTTTGCTTGTCCGATAATCCCTACGCTTCTTCGGGTGTTTATTCCGCCGCTCCTCTTAAATGATAATGAAGATTCAATGAATTTGACCATTGTCATGGTAGTTTTTACTGGGATTTGTCAGGGTGATAGTCTAATTTCCTTCGCGCGGTTTCCCCGTGGGGCGCGTGGGGACTGCTCATGTGATGAGTAAAAAGTTGAACGCAACCCTGACGCATACCTAACCGGGAGCCACAACCACCTGCTTTCTCACTCAAAATCTTCTTTTTCATATCGTCGATAATCAGTATCTGGTCATTTGTCGCATTCGTCATCGTCGACAGCCGCCCGTGAATTCAGTCATGTTCGACCTCCAAAGGACGGCTTCCACGAGGGCCAGTGCGCAAGTGATTGAACCACTTGGGGTTAGGTCCAGGTGATGTTTGATGCATCGACGAGAGAGCAGTGTTAGAAAGAAGAATCTGTGGGGAAAGGACTAGTGGTGTACTGGAAACTTGGCAAGAGACCTAGTATTGGCGCATCAAGTGACCATGACTCTGGCCATTGGGTCCGCCCCGAGCACATTGAGCTCTGCCTGGCACATGAGTTATGTTCCTCGTCATCTGATTGTCACTCGAGCCATTCAATTTTCTTCTATGGAAACCTCAAGACCAAATTTCCAATGTCCATCGCGTGCTCATGCATCGGGAAAACACAAGCTTTCAATGATGATAACGGGTGTGAAGTATTCCTCGCTCTCTGTTGTTGATGCACTAATGTGTGGGATAGCAGTGAGAATCCATTTGTCGCGGAATCATATGTCCTTGGTCGCGTGTGGGCGACAGGCTTTCGGCCCGTCACCAGCAAAATAAGCACGTCCATCAGGTTTCCCTTTCCAGGGCTTGTCGGCGAGAAGCTGTCCCCTCTTCGGCGGTGACGCATTAATTTTCCTTGTCGACTTCCCGATGAGTCTGTTTTAACGTGATGACTGGCCCACTCGCACCCGATTCAGCACTCGTACTATCTGCTACCGGACTTTCTCTCTTCTGTGTTTAGAATTTGCGTTAGCGAGAAGCCAAGAAACCCAATTCCCTTTGAGTGGTCGCTCCTTGATTTTCCATGCATGATTCCCGATGAGTCGACAATGTGGTTTCGATTTGTTTCTTCCAGGTGAGCGGGGGCCCAATCCCTGCCTCGGCTTTCCCTCTATATAAAGGCTGGACGCATTGTTACTCATCCTACAATTGCCCCTGCAATGATTTGGCTTCAACATCGTACTCTTAGTCTTCTCTCTGGGCTTTTGACTGCCCAGCACGCACTTGGTGTGGTGTTTGGCCCAATCGGCACGGACAGGCCTGCACCTGCCGGAGGTTCTATCGCGAATGACCAACCGCCTAATTCCTTTTTCCAGGGTTCGTCCCCTCCGTTTCCTACCAATGATTGGTGGGTTGGATACGGTGCGGGTGACGGGACTGCGTATGTTGTTTGACGTCCTCAACATCACCCAATATTAACAATGTTCACAGAATGGTCGGTGGTCCTTTCCCGTACCAAAGCAGCCTGACTGCCAGTGCTATTCAATTTGGGATTTCGTCTTCGCGCGATTTCGACGGTACATCAGTCCACCAGCCTGCCCAAGTTGATTGGTCAGCTGGCTTTGTTGAGCACAATGGCGCCACGCAAAATCACAAGGCCCTCTCATGGGTAAGTTATCGCTTTATCACTTGATTCACGCTCTTGTACTTATTTCTTCCATTAGGATACTCAAACAGTCACCATCCAGTACTTCACGGGGTCAAGTACCCTCACAAGTTATATGGTTCCTGGCTCGCCGTATCTTACATTTAATTACGCTGGCGCGACCCCCCGGTTCACTAGTCTTAAAGGCACAATCAAGTCTTTTGCAGGAAAAACTTTGGCCTCTGGCGCGAGTAGTAAGTGCTGATACCCCCCGCCTTACGCCTTGCGCTTATCAAATATCTGCGTAGCTTCGGCCTCAGGAACTAAATTTGCTGTAGTCAATGATGTCGGGACATACCTCATCTACTCATTGTCAGGTTCGATTACTTTGACTGCAACTTCTCAAGGCGCTAGTGGAACCATCGTTGCCGGCGGGAAGTTTAACGGAGTGTTGCGCGTTGTGAAACTCAATTCTGCCGCCCATGAGGCACTTCTGGATGCCCATTCGACCGTTTATCCTACAGCAGTGGCAACTGATTATGATTTCTCTGGCGATGTTGGCACTTTACGCTTCACATGGACCACCACAGGAACCGCTAGCAATCTTTTGATGCTGACCTGGCCTCACCACCGGTATGTATACATAGTCCAGCAACTTAGTCGCCAACTCACTTTTCCCTACAGAATCAAAATGCAATCGCCCAACTTCCCAGCAACATCTTCGCTGTCTTATTTGACTACTAAGGGATATATGTATCCCGCATTAGGAAACATATGGAACTTGCGGTACAACTTGCCAACTATCACTTGGAATGCTCCTCGTGCGCCTGATGGTTCTTGTACGGCCTCCTTGATTGCAGGACTCGAGTACGATATTTCGCATCTACCGGCAGTCTCTGCACCGGCCGACTTCTACTTTTTTGGAGGACACGTTGCGATGGTTTCTCGGCTTGCGTGAGTGTCCTCTTCCGAACGAATGACGACTATAACTTATATTCTATAATGTATGAAGACTGATTGCAGATCATGTCGGTCGAAAGGATCTTATCCCGCCAGTTATCACCTACCTCAAATCCATGTTTATATTCTTGGTACGTCTCCCACCCAGCTTGACATACAAATACACTCAATGTTATCCATACCAGTTTCAATCTGCTTCAACAGCAGTCCCAGCTTATGAAACAGCGTGGGGTGGAATCATCAATCGTGCGGGATACAACAACGTGTGGGTCGATTATGGAAACGGGTATTACAACGATCATCACTTCCATTATGGCTACTTCCTCGCGGCAGGTGCTGTCATTGCCAAGTACGTTTCCACAGCTTTTAACAAACAAGAATCTCATGCTTTTTGGCAGGTATGACAGCGCATGGTTGAACACTTACAGGGGGACCATGAACTGGTTCCTCCGGGATATTGTCAACCCGTCAAAGAGCGACCCCCACTTTGCAGTTACTCGCTCTCGCGACTGGTTTGCAGGCCACTCTTGGGGTAATTTATTTCTGGACAATCTTACTATATGTATCTCATGTTTATTACAGCTTCCGGTATCGCTAACGGTGCAGGCCCTCGTGATCAAGAGTCCGTTGGTGAAGCTGTTAATGGCTACTATGGGGCCCTACTCTGGGCAGACGTTACGGGAAATGCTAACATCAAAAACTACGCCCGCCTGCTTATTGCTAATGAGCAACATGCTGCCCAAGTATACTGGCACTTGTACCCGAAAGCAAGCTCGACCGACCGAGATCAACCATACCCTGAGCAAGCAATGCGCAACCTTGTTACAGTCGGAAACGTCATGGACTTCCAAGCAGGTGCATGGCTGTACGTCATTAACTTCGGACCATCGCTATACTATCGCTGACTCTCTTACTTTAGCTTCTGGGGAGACCAAAAGGTCCAAATTGCTGCTATTCAGATTCTACCTGTCACACCTATCAATGAGTACATGTATGATGCAACATGGGCTCAGGCCGTGTACGACTACACCCTCCCTGAACTCAACAACTCCACCTATGGCGACGAATGGAAATCGGTTATCTACCTTGCCTACTCCCAAGCAAACCCGGCTGCCGCTGCGCAGCGTTCATCCTCCCTTACAACCTGGGGTTCAGGGAACTCATACAGCAACCAAGTTTACTTCCTCTCCACCCGCCCCGGTGCATCCGGCGTTTGCACATCAGCTGCCACCAATCCGATCGGAAACTTCTATCTCCAGTCTTCGTCGACAGGCAACTATGTATCGACATCCAGTTTACCAGATCTGCTAGCATCCACGACCTCCCAATCTTCAGCAGTACGCTTCAAGTTCGCATTCGCGCCTAATGCGGGGACGATCCAGGCGATCTCTACATCGAAGTTCGTGACTGCTGATCAGACAGGAACCTTCACGCTATCAGCTGCACGCGATGTTGCTTCCACCTGGGAGATATTCGTGATCCGCCCCAAATCAGGTGCAGGGAGCGGCGTTTACTCGATTCTTGCGGCATCGAACAAGAAGTATCTGACGCTTGGCTCTAATGGAGCGCTGATCAATAATGGGGCGACGGAAGCGAGCAGTGCGGGATTCCGTCTCGTTGCTGCATAAGATCGATGGAAGTATTTAAATAAAAGATTTGTGTAAAGGAATCTCAGGCCAGCATTGGCTCTTTCTCTTACGTTGTACCTGGTTTTTATGCATAAAATATTCGCATTTTATCTCTCCAGACCTCGGCCCTGGGCGGCCCGACCACCGGAACATCTGAGTTTTGAAGTTGTCAAAAACCAGCATAATCTACCTGTGCATAAATTATACCCGCTTTATAAACTTCCTCCCTTCGTCAAGGTATCGCCAATCTCATCATAAGCTGTGGGCGTCAAGATGTAACCACACGCCCACCCACTCTGGAGAGGAAAGAATACCATCAACATAAAGTCCAACACGATCTCACGAATCAGATCTTGAAAGCTATTTTCTGACAGGATTTTCCAGGGTGGATTATAACGGAGCGGATTATCGACCATGAAATTCATCGCGGTGCGAAGATAAACGAAAACACAACATGTGCCGGTCCGAAACATCTGGCTCCCGTTCACTTGACCGTACCACCTGTTTGCTGAAGCCACCTGCTCAAAGATAGAAGCCTTTTGCTTCTATGCTCATTCCGAGGTTTTTCGACCCTTTTATATGCATTGGTTCATAGGTGGTGACCTCTGTTTTCGAAATGCCTTTCCTACATCTGGCTTGGACATGTTTCGCCTCCTCCGCCTTCCTGGCCTGGGGAGCCAATGCAGCTTCCGTGTCTTCTACTCCGGCTCAAACCTTTACTGGAATTGGAGGGTCAGGTGCATGGTGGCCCATGGACCTTTACAAATTCCCAGAGGCCACTCGGCAAAACCTGTCATCGCTTCTCTTCTCTCAGGACGGCCTTGGACTCTCAAGCTACCGTTATAACGTGGGCGCCGGTGGAGTCAACGTCTCAAACCCCGTTCGAGCCCCAGAAACCTTTTACGTATCGCCCGGAGTTTACAACTTTGCTAAAGACCCTCAAGGAGTTTACTTCCTTCAAGCAGCATCCAAGAACGGCGTTCCTTCTCTGACAGCTTTCGCGAACAGCGCCCCTGCTCAATTAACTTCAGGGAAAGCCAGTTGCAATGGAGGTTTCGTTACGGGTGAATGTTATTTAGCGAATCAGGATAGCCTCCATTAACCCACTATCAGGTACCGGTGTCCAGTACGGAACATACCTCGCAGACGTCATCGCCCATTTCAGGAGCCAGGGAATCAATATTAACTTCGTCTCCCCCATGAATGAACCTGATAGCAACTTTGGTCCATCCCCATGTGGACAAGAAGGAATGCAGGTCCTGCCAAACCAGTACGTACTCACCCTGTTTTTATTTTTGCTAAATGGCGAATTAGCTCTGCAGGCGCGCCGAAGTTGTGAACGGCTTGTACACTGCCCTTTCTAACAAGGGCCTAGCATCCGCTGTTGGAATTCTAGCCGATGAATCATCGAATCTCTCTGGTGCAGGGAATAACTATGCATCATGGTTGCCACAAGTTGTCGGAAAAGTAAGTCCCCTCTCCTTTTTTGCTAGTTAATCCCTTAATAATCCTGATTCCAGGTTGCTGCTATTGTCCATCACACCTACGATTTCCCAAGCGATTCTAGCTATTCTACATACATCACCAACACAAACAGGGCATATCCTGGAAAGCCAACATGGATGTCGGAAGTGTGCTGCTCTCTCGGCAACGCAGACGGAACCGGTAAAGGCTGGTCTGGCGGATACGATCCGAGGTAACCCATAAGCTTTATGGTTATACTGCAAGGCTTATTAACTATTGGTTCGCACTAGCATCAAGAATGCTTTAATGTTTTCAGGCCTAGTGTTCCAGAGTCTAGTCCTCGCCAATGAACCACACTATGATGTATGTAATCTAAATTTTATCGTGACATTAAACGCACTAGTATTATTCTGTAGTTCTGGACTCTCGTTTCCAATCGTAAGTAAATTTGCCTGACTCATGTTAGCTTGACATAAAACCTATTTTACAAGAATTGGGATGTTCTCCTCTTAATAATCCCTCCTGCGTAACATCTGCCAACTCCAATGGATGGACCGTAGGTTTACTATCACTGATCGAAAAATTATATAATTTATCTCCTGCAGGATGGACTTATCTACTACGACAGCGCATATAACTCCAACAAAAACTACGCATTATGTGAGGATTGTTCACAAAAGTCAAACTTCAAATGCTCACCATACCAGACATTACCAAGCATTTCTGGACTTACAAACACTTTGGCAACTTCGTTAAACGTAAGCAGTGTAAAAGTGCGGATTTTATACTAATAGATTTCAAATAGCGGGAAGTCAACGCCGTCCCATTTCTGGTTCTGATGCCAGCAAGTTCACTATGGCAGTCTCCGATTCATCCACATACTATATCTTGGCCATGAACCCGAACTCAGGAGACTCGTCATTGACGTTATCTTTCCCCGATGCCGCATGTGCTTCGCGTGCCGTCCGCACGTCAGCATCAGAGGATTTCGCATCAGTAGCTTTAGCCACGAAGAGCGGAAGCTCATGGGTGTTGCCTCTCAAGGCAATGAGCTTAACTACATATATATTTAACCGCAAGGCCTGTTAACCGCTGTGTAGCCTTTAATTCAGAGCAGAATTAAACCATCTTCGTTACATTTCGGAGTTTTACATGCGACGATCGCAGTTACATATATATCATAAGTTCTACATTATATTTATCTAACCCTCTAGAACCTAAGTTGGAAACGTTTATAACGGAGACGATGTATCAATTAGGCATATTTAAAAGAATGGACGACCAAAAATTTGGTCAAACAAAAGAATGGAATGGGACGGCGGACCCAGAATGTAGCTTGTAAGGGTGTGTGTGTGTGGATAGGTGGACTAACGTGAGTAAAAAATGAATTTGTGGGTGATGAAAAGATTGAACAAGTCCAAGATGATAATTGGAAGGAAATTATACCAATGGTGGCCCTGGACCATGCGCAAGGTAACACCTGCGATCGTACCACCAGTTGTGCCCCAGACCCAAACACAACACAAAATACGCATGTTGCGGTATTTGTTATTCCCTCCTGCTTTCTTTTTCTTCTCACCTTTGACATGGCTCCTGGTGTCTCCAGTGGGTACCCAACTGGCAGTGGTACCTAAGATACGGTCTTTAACGGCCATGAGGTAGGCATATTGTTGGATGACGAATACGAAGTTGACGTTAAAATTGTACATCTGCCGAGACCACAGTCGGAAGATAATAACCGAGTAGATGAGTGAGGGGAAAGCATATGCGAAATTGAACCACATCACAAGTGATGGGTTCAGCCATATCATAAGAAGGCCAGGGATAGGGACAAGGAAGATCATTAAGGCCGCTGCAGTGTAATACATCATCCCGCTCAGGAAGCAAATTTTTTGAATGATACTAAGTTTTGATTTCCAGAAATCTGGATTTGTGAGTAAGGTCGTGGACCCAGCACACCATCGCATTTGTTGAGAGAAGAAAGCTTGGGGCGTGTCAGGCGACACGCCACACGCAAGCCCTAGGGGGATGTATTTCAGCCTCCAGCCTCGGGTGGCAGCGTAAAATCCAGTATGAACATCTTCAGAGTGGCCGATCTCCGCCGTACCGCCAACTTCAGCTAGGGCGGAACGACGATAGACAGCGTTGCTGCCCACACAGATCGCAGCGCTCCACCGATCACGGTTGACTTGAACAACACGATAGAATAACTCTTGGGTCGCGCTCGCACCTTGTTCAACCCAGGTATGTTCCTTGGATGGACGGAAAAACTGAGGTGACTGGACAATAGCGATGTCATCGTATTTTTTCATGTACGGCAAGGTTTCCTTCAAAAAATCGGCACGAGGGCAGAAATCCGCATCGTAAATGACAAAAAAGTCGCCCTCTGTCTGGGCGAATGCGTAGCGCAAGTTTCCTGCTTTCTTGAGGTGGGGCTTATTGTCCCGTGATATGTAGTTGAAGTTATAAGCCTCAGCCAGACGTTTAACTGTATCAAGGCCCCCATCATCAAGTACATGAACTTTGAAGTTGGGGTAGTCGAGTTGGGTGACGTATTTGTAAGTATTTTCCAAGATCTCGAGCGGTTCCTTGCAGCATGGGAGGTAAATGTCGACGGAGGGCATTTCATCGGGAAGATAAGAGTGTTCTTCTAGTAGTTTCTTGTGTTCTTCAACATTAAAATCTTTGCCGAAATAACCAACAACATAAGAAATGACGAGATAGATCTGAATAAGTCCAACGAAGACACCAAACCTAAAACAGGTTAATTAGCTCATTCACTACGAAAGGGGACCATTAACCCTACCAGTAATATTGAATAGAAGAAATCGCGAAAAACCACATGCCGACCGAGACACTGAGGAACGAGAATGTTCCAAAAATGTACAATGCTGACCTGAAATACGGCGTAGATGAGCGGCACTCCAACGCCAGATCAAAAGTCATTTACCTTCTTGTCTGGGCGTAAAGGTATTTCTCGTCATCCCTAGGGGGACTGGGAAGTACGATCGTTGACTGATCGGATGGCGTTATGACGGTGATAGGCTTTTCGATAGAGGCTTTCTCGCTCGGGATTAATTCCCAAGTTTTGGACTTGGGAGGGACTTGGAGAATACCGTCAGGGACTGCTGGAAGTACAGGATTAACAGTCGCGGTCGCAGGGTCTTCACTGATGATACTGGGTGAAGATGGTCGGGACGAATCGGGCGAGTCTGGATTCGAGGGTGTCCTTCCAGACGGTAAATATATGGCTAGTGGTCGCACCGGCATGATGAGATCCTGTGTTATGCATGAGTTATGCGATATGGGTAATTGGGTATATGGTACAACCTTGGGCGTTTTCTCGTCGCTTTGCTGCTCTTGCCATTCCAGGGATTCGAGTTGAGCAAGCAGTTGGTCGTCAAAGTAAGACCGTCGATCAGACTTAGTGGATGGGGTGGTAAGAGTGCTATCAGCTGTTCCTGGGCGCATTTTAAGGTAGAAAATACTATCACGTTCACTACCATTAAGCGTGTTGCTCGATGTCGAGTTTGAGAGTGTTGAGTGGCGCGAGGCACGACGGGCGAAGGGTGGGCGGGGGTTTGGAAGAGCGAGGCTAGCTGTTGAGCCTGTACGAGAACTTGAGGCGGACGAGGGGTGCGCCACATATATCCTCTTATTCTTCGAACGAGAATCTGCCCAGAGGTTGGCAAGTTTCTTAACCATACCCTGGAGCTTTTCCGAAGGTTCGGTAACTACATTTCGTTTTCAGAACGTGCTAGCCCCAAAGGAGGATAGAGCACGTACCTGACCCATCTATTGGATCTTCCTGAAAAACGAGGGGATTGAGAATGCAGATACGTGATACAGAAAATACTAACAAGGGGGCGAACTGAACATTCCTCAAGATTATCTTGCAGCCACTGAACGGCCTCCTCTTGACTCTGGTCTTCGGAGCAGACGTTAAATGAGATGTGACATCCTTTCCTGCTGCGATGGATGAGAGATTAATTGGTGGAGAGAAACAAAATTAGGTTATTTACGTAGAGTCAAGGAGTGGCAAGTTAAGATTGGCGGGAGACTTTTCTTCATTTACTTCCAAACTGCAGATTATGCCCGAGTTTCCAAGCGATAAACGAAAGTGGACGATATTAGCATCTGGGGAGGGAGTGGGGGAAAAAGAAGGAAAAAAAGCCATGAAAAAACTGAAACGATGGCGAGAGAACTAAAAGCAAACTGAAAAAGGAGTGTAAAGCTTCCAAAAGATGGTGAGCGCTTTTTTCATTTTCGGGTCCCCTGCTAATAAATGTCCGCGCATAGAAATTTCCAGGGCACATACAAACGGGCAAAAAGGGAGGATGAACGGAATTCATTTCCCGGACGCTGCCCTCGGACGTCGCTTGTGTGACACTATTAGGCGTGCCGGCTTGGCCTCGATGCAGTGTCGGGGAAGTTTTTGTCGATCTCTGCGTAGAAGAAATTTCTTAGACGTGCTGTTATTAATATAATGTGTTGTATGGGGGAAACCATTCATATGAATTTTCCGATATTGGAAAAAAATATTGACTCAAAGGCAATAATGGTCCATGAATAATGTTGACAGAATCGCGGCCTCGAAAACATTCCACAAGGGTCGTGCGAGCGCGCGATTGACAGAAAATCTAGGTACAAGGCAATTCAGTGAATCTAAATTCAACGATAAGATTGGATACGGCATACCTTTACACACTACTGAAGAATCCAAAGGACTCGCCGTTCCTAATAAAACGAAGGCGGAATGATGTATTCCCTTCTCCTTACTCTTCTATCGTTTGGAGACACTTATTTCAAGGCCTTCTGACAGTTATCGAAATACTTTTTCATCGTTTGGGATTCAATTGCCTCTGCGGTATAACAAATTCGCAGGGACAGCAAGAGGTACCTTTTTCAGAATCTTTAACATTCAGGCTCATTCAGGGCGCAGACATTTATCCCAGCATTTAGAACATGCATTTCCTGAACGAGTTGGGTGCGCAGAACGCTTAGGTTTCGGCTGAGGTATATCCCTTGTTCCTCGAAATCCTATACTTTGGTATTAGTCTCCTGCTAACAACTTCGAACTTCGCACCATCAGAATTTTTGTTGCCTTTATCGACCCTCTCCGCTGTCAACGGGACATCGTGGAAACTTCTTGTTAGGTGAGCTGCGGTGGATCAGATAAGTAACGGGATTTGCGACGTGAACGCGCTGGGGATAAAGAATAGTAGATTGCCAGCTTGTCATGGTGCTATTGGATTCTCGAGTGCCTGGTGGCAGTGGTAAGAAAACAAACCTTCTAAAAATGGAACCACGAGGCAGAGGCTGTAGCCTTTGGGTCCTAATATACCAAATTATTGAGCCTCTATTCGCGCCGCGACTAAGCTACATCGTATCAACTTCTTACACAGCCGATCATCGCGAGGACACGAGTTGGCATCGTATCGCTCCTGATTGAACTAAAAATATAGAAGAGCCTCCAGAAAAGAAGAAAAACTGCACGTACCACGCACATTGCACACTGAAAACACGATATGAAAGTCACGAGCTTTAAAAGGGCTCGTTTCGGACCTTGCATGGGCAGTTTGACAGAAAATTAAAAACTTATTGTTGGCATAACATACATTTTGGAATGAAACTTTGAAAGGCAGTGAGGAAGGTGTTGTCATTGTTGGTCGTACCAAGCATAAAGTGGCACGTGCGCGAATCAGCCGCGTGTTTGACTACAGTAACAACGCCTTGTCTTTCTTCATCTTACATACCATTCACTACTCTGCAATTCGTGGGCGATGGCTACAAGGCGCCAGCCGTCAACAACATCTTTATCGAAATACTATGGCAGAGCAACTTCCCCAGGCTTTCAAAATCGGTCATTGGACTTCTGTAACGCATTCTGGGGCATCGGTGATGGCGGAGTGGATGTACTATTCGCGCGCATGCGCGGTGCAACAAGGACGATAGAAGAGTTGAAGAACTTTTGGAAAGAGCGGTGAGTTGAGGGCAACTGACCATGCGACTACCTTGAACTGATACAATCAAGTTAGGTCGGCAATTGAGGAAGACTACGCTAAGCGGCTGGCGAAGCTCGCAAAAATGACGTTGGGAAGGGATGAAATAGGGTATGTGGAATTTTTCAAAATTTACATTTGCTACAAGTACGACGGAGGGTGAGGTTACTGATGTTGTTACTTGCAGGGAGCTACGTAGCACTCTGGATACCGTCAGAGCTGAGACAGACAAACAAGCCGGGTTCCACTTGACGCTGGCTCAACAAATTCGTGCTGATCTTGAAGCACAGACCAACAGTTTTCATGTGAGGCAACTGCATCATAAAAAAACGTTCCAGGCTGGCATCGAAAAAGAGTTTAAGTCTAAGCAGCAGCAGGAAGCTTACGTGAACAAGGCGCGCGAAAAATATGAGGCGGATTGCGTGCGTATCAATTCATACACAGCGCAATCTTCCCTCGTTCAAGGGAAGGACCTTGAGAAAATCAATCTGAAGCTAGAGCGCGCACAACAGACAGTGCAGGCAAATGAGCGCGATTTTGCCAATTTCGCAAAAGCGGTGCAGGACACAACCCAGAAATGGGAGCAGGATTGGAAGGCATTCTGTGATTCATGCCAGGATCTTGAGGAATCGAGAATGGAATTTATGAAGGACAATATGTGGGCCTATGCGAATGCTGTGTCGACAGTGTGTGTATCTGATGATGAGGTGCGCTACGCTTGCTTTACTATACATATTCGGGCTCTTACACCATTATTAGTCGTGTGAGAAGATGCGTCTTTCCCTCGAGCAAATGGAACCAGAACGAGAAATGGAAAACTTCGTGCGTGATTATGGGACCGGAAACCAGATTCCAGACCCTCCCGCTTTTGTGAATTACAATACTCCTGATGCTATTCCATCTTCATCATCGAGGCCCACAAGTCGCCCTGCCCAATTCCCTCGCTCCTCGCAGCGGGAAGTGCCCCTCCGCCAACCACCTATGTCGATGGCTCCTGATGAACCTGAGATCAACACTGCTGGAGTTGGCGCAGGTGGAGGGGCTAGGTGGGACTCACAATCTGATGTTGCACTCGCGAGACAACCTACCCAAGGCAGCCAAGGCAGGAGAGCAAGTGGAGCGCCTCCTCAACAACCTGTTCAACAACCACAACCTCAGATTAATGGTTCCATGACACCCTCCGGCACTTCCCCCGGACCGAGCTTGACAAGGCAGCCTACCAGCGCCACACAAGCTTCTCGCCAGTCATACCGGGTTCCTCCACAAGACCCTCTGGCAGAGACAATTGACCCGACCGCTGAGACTTATATCAAAGTGGGCAACAATGCCTACAAGGTCGATCCATCCAAGGATCCACAAACACAAAATTCCTTATCTAATCGAAATAGTGCCATCCCTTCTCCGTCGAAGCAACAAAACACACCTGTTGACCCTTTGGCGAAACATATGGAGGATCTCAAGAATGCTGTTAATAACTCTGGTAGTGTCAGGCGGAAATCTTTCTTGAGGCAGGCTTCTCCCCAGGACTCGCAGCCTAAGCGGAAGAGTACCATGGAACCAGCCACAGGCGGACCCTCTTCCCTATCGCTCCCATCAACGGCAAACAGTCTAGCTGGCAATTCCAATTCTCAGTCTACCGGTCCTCCACCTGTTCGGGATTACCGCAACTCCGCCGAGCTGGTCGTCGGGGTACACCCTTCCGCATCCCGGCCCGCATCTCCAAACCCTCCAACGGCTGCCTTTATGGTTCCCAAGCCTGCTGTCTCCCCATCGGGATCTGAGGTTATCGAGGGTGTCTTGACGGACTACCATCAGTCCCTTCCCGGAGAACGCAAGTCCATTAGCCGATCTAATAGTATCAATAACCGGGGCAGCTTCTCAGGGCGCCCAATGAGTCAGAGCCCGTCGAATGCTGGCCTTGGCCATGGCCATAGTGCAAGTTTAGGACAGAACCTCGCCAGACCGCCGAGTCAAGTAGGTCATCCTGGGATTGGCGCACATGGATCCAGGAGCAATAGTCCCCAGCCGCAGTCTGTCTCGAGAGATCCTAGCCCAGCCCCGGCCCCGAGGACCCAAAATAATTATATCCCGCAACCTTCTCAGTCGGTCATTCGATCGGCGAGTCCAAATACTGTGGGGATTACACTGGACCCAAGTGGTCGGGTGCTGCATGATGAAATGGCACAGCGATATCAACAGCAGCAGCAGCAGCAGCAGCAACATCAACAACAGCAGCAGCAGCAGAGACCACCGCAACAATTGCAACAGCAGCAGCCACAACAGCCACTTCAACAGCAGTTGCAACATCACCAACCACCAACCCAACAGCCTGCGCAATATAACACACTCGTTACCACTCAACGCAGGCAAAGCTATATGGCTCCCACAACCGCACCTGTCCATCAGTCATACGCGATCACACCGCCCCCTCCACCGACCCTTTACCAAGCCCAAGCCCCTCTCTCGTCGCGACCAGGTTACACACAAGTGCCCCCAGTTGTGCAGCAACAGGAGCCGCAATACAACCCTCCACCACAAACTTTATACCAACCACCTCCGCAGCAGCAAACGGTATATCAACCACAGCCCCATGCAAACGGATATCAAGGTGTGAACGGTCTCCAACGTGGGGCGTCTATGGCAGCGCCATACTATACCAATGGAGCACCTCCACAGCAACAGCACCAGCAACAGATGGTCAACCAACGTCAGTTACAACCACAACAGACGCAACTAGGATATGGATACCGTGATCCGAGCCCTGTGGGGAGGTCCCCATCGCCCCAACCGCCGCCCCCGCAACAATCGGTGATGGCACCTCCGACCGGACAGACTACTGAAGAGGGACACGGGATTTTGTTCTACGGTTCGTCCCACGTTAGTGCGTTTCATGTATCCGATACTCACACATCGGGGGACTATTTAGTGAAAGCGTTATATGATTACGCGGCGACGATCGATGAGGAATTCGACTTCCAAGCTGGGGATATTATCGCTGTTACAGCTACGCCGGAGGATGGGTGGTGGAGTGGGGAACTCCTAGATGAAGAGCGCCGACAAAAGGGGAGACATGTGTTCCCGAGTAACTTTGTATGTCTGTTCTAGGTTACGGGGCCATGACGCCGATGGTTCTCTCCCCCCCCCTTTCTTTGCTTTCGATCCCCTTTCCTTTGCTGTGCTTTCCTAGTTTCGCTCTTTTTTGATAGAATGCCGGACGCTCTCGTTACTTACTACACACCTCCTAGCGACGTGTTGCGTCACTGATCGTACCTTGGCTGAGTGCGCTTGGTACCACACTCATTTTGTACTCTTACAACCTCACGATCTTTCATCGCTGTTTTTTTTTTTTTTTTTTGCTTTCAACACATTTATCACCGACCTCACGATAGTTTTCCTACTGTATCACAGCAGCTCGTTTAACGATTGTAATGAATTTCCAATCTTCATTCCCGTCCCCTTGATCTCAGGACTTAAAACAGCTACATTTTAGTGGCATTCGATGGTTCATTCAGGGTGCCTCGAGGCATATTCAGTTTTGATAACGTCGGCCGGAGTTGACGGAGATCAGTCGGCTGGCTGATCAGGTGAAACGCCCTTTTCATCCTTCTCAATCTGATGATGACCATTCCACCCGGTTCTGATGGAGAAAAGCCAGCTTTTCGACATAAGAGCATTTGAAGGGAACACAAGGCCCGGGACGAACACCTGATTTTCATCCACGTCACTTGTCAACTACCACAAAGTTCTACTCGATTCAGTGCAGTGTGCTCGAGTGCCCATTGTGCAGGAGAAAGCGAGTAAAGGCCAAGGTTCTTCCCCCCCTAAACTGTATAGCCTGCAATCGGAACTAAAAAGCGACAAAGATTCGGATTTGTCTCACTACTTATTGTTGTTGATCGCGAGTTCAAGTTGCCTGTCACCACAACGTGCCTGTTTCCCCTTCATTCCAGTTTACCAACCCAACGTGTTCCGGGCGTGCCCTTTTACCACTAGCAACACATCTCCCATCTCCCAACGCCTCGCGCGACTCACAATGCGTGCTACGTACTCCATCTATGAACACCCACAGTTATCTTCATCGGACATCTGGGGCAAAAACGGTTCATCGCGAGTCGCTATGTATTCAGTAATCGGAGTCATCTCCGTCGCTGCTGCATCGACATTCGCAGCATATAAATACACGAGCTTGGGCAAGACGATACAAGAGAAGTGAGCCTCTTTCTTTGCCATTCATATGGAATATCGTCGATCTTCTTATTCGAGCAACCCTGCGCTATCTATTTAATAAGCTTTAACCCTTGGCTAACCACAATCTTATCCCGCAGCCCTTTGGTTCGACAATGGCTTTAATGCCACGTTACCCCTCGTGACACCCATCTCCCCTACTACTCTTTCTGGGCTTATGGCGGCTAGTATGATGTCGGTGGTTAGAACTTGGGGCATCGGTCTACAATGGTTACGGTCATGATCGCGCATGCTTATCGTTGGACCATATTATCGCATTTCATGACAACAAGCCTATGCAGTAACGCCCCCGCCTCCCACATTTTGGTGTATTCTTTTTGTACAATAGTTGCACTACTCACGCATAATCCGTTGTTGTATTATTTATCGGCAGAATTCGCATACAGTTTTGAGAATTGTTCTATCATTCAACATGGAGGATGTATGCTCATGTATGAATGGTTGATAGGTGGAACTTAATGGGGGAACAAGTCGCTTTGTGCGCAGCTCCACAATTGATAGATGACGAAGCGCTATGAAAGCGCTGACCCTTGCGTGGATTTAACGAGCCGAACCACGGGCAGGGTGCCGCAGGGCGAGGTGACTAAAGATGGATAATGTGACAAGATACAGACAAGGTGAAAGCGAACCAACAACTACAGCTGCCCAATCCGTTGCTGCATCTTCTCCTTAACCGTCTGATATGCGTTCATTATCGTTTGTTCGTTGATCACGATTTCTGTGGTGTCTGGCCGTGGTCGGCTGACGCGTGAGGCGATGGCCGCGGAGTCGGTATCGACAATGATCCTAGGAGGGGAATAATGAGTATGCGACTCCGCCAGCTCGCAATGAAGTAGAAGGGATACGAAGAGCTCACCCGTCGTCGATGGTCTCGTCTAGACAGAGTAGCACTAGATCCAGGTTCTCTAGCACCCCGCGCTTCTCTAGCGAATTCCGGAGGAGCATCGTCAGCGCGTCTGTCAATGATCCAAGCGCTGTAGAGAGCATAAGCTCATTTTCCGTAGGGCCCGCGATAAAGTACAGAATAAGATCTAGGGAATGTTTGTACACGGCAAGGTGTGAGTCGTATAAAATGATATCCCCTGCATTCAGAAAACAGATTCGAAATTATTCAGTCAGACAGCTGAACCCGAAGTTCCCTTCGTGTAACGTAGACTGAACATACCTCCTGCCTTCTTAGTTTTTTGCCATAGCCCCTTCTCAAACGTTTTCTGCTCCTTCAATGTCAGTAGGTCCTTCGATTCGCCTTGTGGGTGGCTTTTTGGGCGGTAGTATTTTGCAAGGACACGATGTCCCTCAGTATCGAGAATTATGAATGCATTGACGCTGTAGAGGGACAAATTCATTGGGAGAGAAGGGGAGAGTGCACGTATGTGCACTGATAGTGGTACACGTTGTGGTTAAGCGGAAGCTGGTTCGGAACTCGGAACTTTGAATTCCCCTCATTTTCCGGTATGTCAGTTCTGAGATTTAAGCTTATTTTCTTCTCTCCACGTCAGAACACGCGACAAATACTTGATCATCTCTTCAAGACTTTACCTCAGAATGTGGGGAAGATTAACAACTATCAGGAGTGCGCTTTTGTGACGCGTGGAACTGGTTAGTAATATATTTGTTTCAGTAGCCATCACAGTTGGCGTGTTACTAGGTTTACAGGTCAGTTCAAGCCTGGACATGAAGCCCAGCCTACTATCGGAACCGCGGAGATGCTGGAGTATGTCGAAGAGGACCGAGTTGAAGTTGTGGTGAACGACAAGGGGGACAGGGAAGATGTGAAACGCGCTATCCAGGAACTGAAAGCAGTGAGTCAGTTGTAAATTTAATAGTCAGATTGGATTTACGGTCCGACCCAGGTACACCCGTATGAAGAAGTCGCGTACGATGTATACAAACTTGAGGACTTGTGAAAATTCATAATGCGTTTCATATCGAAACCCCCTGGAGTTCGCCGATGTGATCTAACGCAATGGTTATTGTACGGCCAGTAAAACTGGAGTACGTTTTTTTGACAGACAGGGTGTATATGTACCGCCAAAATGGAGGTAGCTTCTTAGGGATGTAATCGATATATTGACTTTCTCATCAAGCACGTTCGTCATTTCTAGGAGTTCCGCATGGCTGGCGTGTTGGCGTGAGTAAGTACGCCCCTCAAGCGCCTTTCAATTCCGTTCCTGCTTCTTTCACTCGGCTTCTATTACTGGGTGTCTATTATAGAGGTTCAATAGCCTGAGTACAAGATCGGCATGGTCGTTCAATAATTTCAAAGATCATGGTAGGTACTCCTTTGGGTCTGCAACAATCGTATTACCACAAAAGTCTTCATCTTCTCATTTCAATATCAACAGATTACTCTTAGAGTTGTTACGGAAGGCTATAACCCGCGGAAAGACCATTTCATTGCGACTGGCGATACCCGGCAAGATCGGTTACTCAACTGTCACTCGGTCTTATACGGGGGGGAAAAGCCATATGGATCAACCAATATAAATAGTCTGTGGGTATACATGATGGAAAAAAAGTAGTTACTAGCCCCACCTTTACGACTCGCCACGATGAAGGTTTCGCTTGCGTTACAGGCCCTTTCTGTTTTGGTCGTGGTGTCGGCTTGCACAGACGGGCACGACCATTCAACTCATACACACAGCCGACGAGCCAACCCGTCCGCGGGGATTACCCCACCGTCTCGGCCTCTGGAATGGGGCGACATCAATATAATTCATACGACGGATTCGCATGGGTGGTTGCTTGGACATCAGAAACCGTCTTTCCCGGAGCCGAACTACAGGTATGCGTCCGAGCACCAAGTCATATGTACGTTTATCGTGAATGGCGCACCACTAGTGGCGACTTTGGCGACTTTGCGTCATTCGTAGCCCATATGAAGGAGAAAGCGATCGTGCGCATGAGGAATTTTACTTCATAATGCTCTATTGTTAATCCACTTGCGTAAATAGGAGCGTGATGTGGATCTACTGTTGGTCGATTCTGGAGATCTTCATGACGGTAAGGCAATAATTACCGCATGTGGTTCTTGCTCTTCCCCCTAACTCTATTTTAGGAACTGGTTTGACGGATGGGTTTGCACCCGGTGGTGTGGATGCTCATGATGTATCGTCGACTTTCGTCACCTCGCCATATTTTACTGAGGTAACGATATAGGCGAACGAGTTCTTCAAACAACTCCCTTATGATCTTCTTGCAATTGGAAAGTAGGTTATAACCTTGTCTTACTTCTTCAAAGCTTATTAACAGAGAATTCATTCAAGTCATGAGCTCTATATATACGACAACGCGCTAGACATGTCCGTTTTGATGTCGTAAAGAAAATATATAACTAAACTATTATTAGGCATCAAAATTTCGCTCCGAGGTTCAATGGACGTTATCTATCGTCCAACGTCAATATCACCATCACAGACAAACATGGAAAATCTACTAGTGTACCTGTCGGAAGTATGTCACCTTTCTCTGAATTTGTTTATTGACGCTAGTGTTCATAAACACAAACCAGGCCGCTTTGCTAAATTTAAAACCAGAAAGTAAGTTGAAGGCCGTTGGACGCCTACATTTCCTTATATATATCCTTTGAAGAGGCCGAAAAATCACGTCCCTTGGTGTTTTGTTCGACTTCACAGACAACACTGCCAACACAACCGTGCAGAAGGTGGTAGACATGGTCAAAGAGAAATGGGTGGGTCATGGACTTGGTGGACAATTATATCTTATCCAATTTGGACGATAGTTCCATGACGCAATAAAGGAAGAACCTGATCTGTTCCTCCTTGCAGGGTACGTTGATATATGATTGTCTAACCATATCTAATACATTCAACTGCATCATCAGGCATATGCCGGTGTCTAACGATGATTGTACGAGTTAGGTATATATATATAGTATTCTAAACCTCACTGGTTGATACAGGGCCGCTCGTCTTTGACGCGATTCGCGCCGTGCATCCCCTCACTCCGATCATGATCCTCGGTGGTGAGTATCTGTTCTTCAGGGGTTTCCACGTACCCTTACTGCGCCTCCCAGGCCATACCCACATTCGCGATTGCAGTATGTATTTTATGTTGCGTGTGCTTGTAACTCGTAACCACCTGCTTTGTTCAAAGTACAACCCGACGGCAGATCTATGGCTCTTGAAAGCGGGCGATACATGGAGACGGTTGGTAAGTACTTATTCGTAATGTTTAGTGAATAATTTACTGAATTGAAAGACAGGTTGGATGTGTGAGGGAATGATTTTAATCTACCAGAATCTACACACTAACGTCAACCTCTTTCACAAGCTGCCAAACTGGGACATAAAGGAAGCAAGGAAAATATTACATTCTCTCGGCGGTACTTGGATCCCAATCGCGTGACTTATGAGGTACATCCAAATACAACATTCATTGTCGATTGCTTATTGGCGCATGTACAGTTCCATACTGGACGTCAGAACCAACAGTTTGAAACAGCCCGTGGAAAATCCATCTCTGCTGGGCTCACCAATTTAGCGAAAAAGTTCGATTTATCATTCCTGTTTGGGACAGCACCTCAGGATTTTACTCTATCTCAGTAAGTTTACTCTTCTGGGTAAATTACACGACTCAAAATCAATATGTAGAGCCCCATTTCCATCACAAGGTTCTCTCCTGAGTCTTTTGATTGATGCCGTCAGTACCATGACTCGCCCCTACTCATTCACTCTTCTCGACATTTTTTGAACTGTGTAATCATAGGTTCTCCCCGTTGCGCTCGCTGTTAATAATACGCGTGCATCGATCCCGAACATAATCCTCACCAATTCTGGCTCTCAACGATTCGATATCTATTCGGGACCTTTTACGAAGAACGATCAACTCACGGTTTCTCCGTTTGCCGATGCGTTCCTTTACATCCCAAACATAACTTTATCCGTTGCGAATAAGATTCTACCGGTTCTTAATAACGAAGGGGAACAGAGAAGGAGCATTGCTGAGCTGAAAGCTAGAGACGATGCTTTATATGGACTTGGATATGTAGACAAACGATATATGGGATGGTTGGAAGAGATGGACAGGCGATATGGGATGGAAAGAAGGGCAGCAGCTAACCTCACTCTGGGTTATGTTACACATGATGTGAGTTAATTTCTCTATCCGGTTCGTGTATATTAACCCAAGTGTCTAAAGTCTTGCCCTGGGGTGGGAGACGATACGCCACACGCCCCCCTCCCCTTCAACCGAGCACCCGCTTTCGTTGGGTCTGCACCACCCGACGTGGCCGACGATACACCAATAGATCTCGTATTCGTCGACTTCATCAGCTCACAGTTATTGACAATCCTCAATGGCCTGCAATCAGCAAAAACGTACACAGCTGCTGATGTTCAGCCTTACAGTCCATTACTAGCCAACGAGGTCTTTGGAGTCTACGCACAGGAGAAGTGGAATTAAATTAATTCTTTGCACGCCCATATGAAGCCGGTGATATTCAATTTCAACCAACCAGGATTATCTAGTATTCCGGTATCAACAAATACCATGCATATAATTCAAGAGTAAAACTGATACAAACGCTTTATATGAAAAAAAAAAACAACCTTGCTCTGTTACCCACTTGGCCCTTTAGTCCAGCATAGTCCCCTAACTGTAAGAGTGACTCATTCAGATCAACCTAAATAATCAGGCGCTCGTGGAACCGTCGAAGACGGCGAAACTATTTCCACCCGAAGGAATATTATAACAGATGTTGAACCGAGGAACCAGGCTGTATCTGGGACATTTACCAACGCCGATGGCAACAGACATAGTGCTCTTGTCGGGATTTATAACGGCGACAGATGTATAGTTGAAGGGAGGGGATAAGGTGATGCAGGTATCCTTTCGCTGATTTGAGAAGTTGTACACGTAGCAATTGTCGAGATTGGCACAATCCAGCTGAGCACACAAAAGCAACACTGGCTCCACACGAGTTGCTTCCGTGCTTAAACCTGCGCCCGCCATAATTGTACGAGAAAGGCCAAGGATCTCATCCTAGGAAATATTTCAGATTTAGCTTAATGAGAGGGAAAAATAAAAGTATTCACGGATGCCGATGGAGTGAGCGTCTCATGCGAAACGGAGTCGACAGAAGCAGGAGTAGATGGAACGGAGACGGCGTTAGCCAAGGTGGCAGCGAGAAATCCTGCTAGAATCTGGAATTTCATCGTCGTTTGCAGGTAGTAAAGATATACTTGTTGTGGGCATCTTGAGCAGCATTCTGGGTATTTATGTGAGGGCAAGTCAAGGCGAGGTCTACGGAACGTTGATAATAAACGACCCCTGGCGATGCGGGACTATACATTCAAGGTTGAATTTATTATGTGACATCCTGTGGCTTCCACAGAGGACCGCGGGAACGATCGAAGTGGGCATCCCTGTTGCTGTACAAAGTACGTGTGGGGAATAAGAGGGCCCAAAAGCAAACTAGATATATTTTTTGGGTAATTCATTTGAAGATCTTGGATTTTATGCCCGCCCCATAATTGAAATTGGCATCTTCAATTCCAGCATCGATGAGGATTCGGGTCTAATCCGTGGTTGCCTCCACTAAGTACCCTAGTCCCCAAGAACGCAGTTGGTCCGATGATTACAATCAAGCTCAAGGTCCAAGGAAACCCAGGTTAAACGAAAAACTCGTCAAATGGAATGCTATATCGACTGAGTGACACAATCCCGGGTTTACGGGTTGTTCTCGATTTGTGCTCCCCCAAGATGGTAGTCTGAACGTGCACATCGGGTCAAAGCGTAAACCAGGTGGCTCCATAACCAGTGAGACGATACCAAGCCCATTGAATAGGGCATACAACCAACCCTTGCTGGCAGCCGTGAGCCAGATGAAGGCGTAAGGTTTCAAGATTTGGCATCCAAACGATCTAGATGCTCATGTTCGGAGCTGAAGTCAAATTCTTGAGCATTATTTGTGACATATGCGGGAGTCGGGTACTGGTAGTGTGCGACCTGTTTACGTGGAATGCTTTGGTTCTGGGTTTCTAGAGGTCTGTTTGAAGCCTATTGTATTTAGAGGTAGGGTATTAGTCGCAATCTAATACGTCAAATGCTGGGAGTTGAGAGCAAAAGTTAGCTTATTTTTTATTTTTCGCAGGGCACTTCAAACTCAAAGCCGAGAGTAAACAAGCCGGCTACCTACGCTTTATTTACCGAACTTAACATAGATCTGAGATCTCTGATCTTTGAAAACCAGAATCGAAACGAAACATTAGTATATATCATATCAGATAATGATAATCAAACAATATCTTGACGTGAACACGCCTCTGTTGCCGACTGACATTGGCCGATCCCCGAAGCTACTAGGCAGAAGAGCTCTCACAA
The DNA here is from genome assembly GCA_015584075.1 of Collybia nuda. Classification (NCBI taxonomy): domain Eukaryota; kingdom Fungi; phylum Basidiomycota; class Agaricomycetes; order Agaricales; family Clitocybaceae; genus Collybia; species Collybia nuda. Next base: position 151,741 of record MU150261.1, read on the forward strand.
TCATACTTGCCAAACACAAACTGTTTTTGTAAAAAAACAGTAAAGCAACATTTGAACTAAACGAACCATGCCAAAAGAAACATCCTAATTTGTTACAAATCACTTCCCAACCTTCCCTTTCCATTTTCCTTTCCGATCTTTACAATACCATCATATAACTAGGAAGTCCACCATTCAGGGAGTAGAGCCGGCAACGACGGCAAAGTCGACACCAGCGGGATCGATGTTGAAGCAGACGTTGCTCTGGGGAATCTGGAGAAGGCTGACAGCGCAGTCTCCGACAAGTACAGCGAAGGGAATGACGGTGGCATCAGGGTTGTCGATGGCGAGGGAGAGGAAGGAGGCGGGAGAGTTAGGTACGAGGCAAACGCCCTGGGGTGCATCAAGAAGGGTGAGTCGGAAGCAGTCAGAAGCGCAGTCTGCAACACTGCAGAGAATGAGAGTCGGGTCGACCAACGCAGACTCTGGGGTTAAGTTGATATTGGTAGCAGTAGTGCGAGCGCGACTGAAGCCAAGGTCCTAGTAAGGGGGTTATGGGCTTTAGTGACCATGAATCGACGAAAAACCGATGTTTCCTTACTGATGCACTAAGTTTGAATTTGGGGAGTGATGTTGTGGGAATCGGGGTGTTCGAGAGGGCAGCAGCACTGGCCGCAGTCGCGGCGAGCAAAGCAGTGAAGATCTTAGAGAACATGTTTCGATGTAAGAGGTAGTGAAGCTGGTTTGCGTTCGCCGTTGACTCTGAATCATTCCTAGCTTGACGCGAGGTCTTTTATAACCTTCATAGGGCGACCTCCGCGGAACCTTTGAAAGACAATTTGCGAGATCCACATGGTGGAGAGCAGGAAAAAAAGGAGGGTATACACGCCCAGTGGCTGGTAGACATATCATGGGACCTCGATGTTGATATTTTAGGTATGATTCTCTCGATGGTGAACTGGGAAAATAGATGCCGGATGCCACTGTCTGTTGTATTCCGTGGCTTCAGCTATCGGCGGATGAGAATCCCGCATCGGAGAATACTGATGTTATGATATGCACTACAAGGTGGCAGTCATTACATGCAAGGCAAGTTAATAAAGTTAAAAGATGTGCAAACCTTGAGGCGAACAAGCGGCAGGGCATTCTCTCAAAGTCAAAGTCGAGTGTCTTTCCTTTTCCTGAGCAATATGTCGAGCTGCCAAGGTAATCGTGCCGAAAATAAAGAAGGTCGGTCGAAGATCTGGGGAACTGTCAAGCGGCCAATAGGTGGATCAACGAATCCCCTAGAAGAATCTGACTGACTGTGTGATTTTAAATGGCGCTCTCATATGTTGCTTACCAGGTTGGTAAAGAAAGAATCTAATATCCGCTTTTCATGGGCATTGAAGTCTTGAAGATTCTACATCCTTTCACTGCATGGAACCTGGTGAAAACGATATTGGTGGTCATTCTGCGCTACTTGACGATGGTAAGTACTACATTAAGCACTGTATTAAACCGAGGATTCTATAAACGGGGGTGTATTTTTGACAGATGAGAGATGACCAACCTCGAAGCTTCGTCTCTAATCAGACGCCGTGCCGTAAATCAGTGATATCAAGAGCGGCTTGAGACCTCTTGAGACCTGCACGTTTTATGATTATTCTTTCTAGGAACACGATGTCCTTCTATCTCCACTGTCGCCTCCATGATTATTGATAGGGTATCTTCCGACATGTCATATTGAAGGAATGGCTATCATTGCCCGTTACAGCTGAATTTTCTCGGGGTCGGGCGAAAAAACATCCATTCAACAGCTTGGACTCCAGCTTCCATTAATCTTAGCTGCTCTGTCAGGGTATATAATCGCACAGAGCAGAAATCCAGCCATACCTTTAGCGAAGTCCAGGTGTTCCGCTTGTACCGTATCCGAATATCGTTATGGTGAAGAGTGGAGTCTGGACCCAGGTTAATATTTGGACTTATTATTTTGATGTCATTCCGGAGATATCCGTCAGAGATGTCAGTTCCTGGGCGCCAAAATTCAATTCAAATTGCCGCCGGCCAAAGGTTTGCAACCGTCCCCTCCGCCTCGGCACCCCTTTGTGAAAGATTTTCGTTGAGAAAAAACATACACAAAGGTTTTTTACTCTCTTGAAGAAACTGCATTCACATCCTTGGACAAACTTTCTAATACCCGCTACAGTCTTCCACTATCTCTTCCCAGGCTGCCAATCAGACGACGTGGAATCGGAATCGAAGCAAAAAGTGCGGGAGACGGCCTGGTGCATAATGACCCCTCCCCGGTTCTGTCGGATACGGGGTTTTGTGTAGTCTGCTCGATCCATGGTACCGTTTCTCCGTTCAGATTTCCTTTCAAAGATTCGGATTCACTTTTATCCAGCATGACAATAGTGGGAGATCGGTAACACCCTACTCAAAGTGAGTACGGTCCCCAACGTTCATTGAGGAGATAGACGGTCAGATTTTTGACGGGCTTGGGATATACCATGTGGATGAACCCAGGATGCCGCTTACGCAAATCACCTTGGATAACGTCCGCTTGCTATCGAACCATATCACTGGCTCCTGGTTTTGGCCTGGCCCTCTACATATGCTGAATCAGCTTTTAACTTCATTTGAGGAGCTCTCAAGATGCTGGAATCCGGTGTTCACCTAAGGCCGTACGTAGTGACTGCTTTGTGCGCTCAATAACGTGGGCAGCTTGTGGATTTGATGTTTTCCATGACACCTCCAAGCTACTGGATGGCCAAACCTCACCTGCGGTCCACAAATTTCCAGCTTACGTGCTTTAACTCGACTCGTCTTCGTAACCCATCAACAACTGCGCTGCCTAAACTACATTTCCTCTGGTGCGTATTTTCACAAAGTTTCTCAACATTGGTTCCTTGCCTCTTTGAAATGAGTTTTGGGCGGGCCCTACTGCTACCAAGCACATGGTCTTAATCTTCGGTCAGCCTCTCAAAATCGGTGTTAAGTAGCCCTCTGTCTGTCAGCCAACGGTTTTTTGTATCCACGTTCGCCATCAAACATCGCTCAATGAAGGAAATCCAGGCAACCACACAAAAGATCTTGTACCTGTAAGTTCAACCGCCGCGGATAATAACTTACCAGATGTCGTCGCCTTTAGAAATCTAGAACACGTTACCAAAATATTGGTGGGAGAGCTGTGTCTTGAAGTCGCGGAGTGTGAAGTAGATGCCGCGGGCGCCCTCCTCGGATGTCTTGAGTGGATAATTAGCAGTGCAGGCGGACCGGACAGACCAAGAATACTCAAGACAGAGAATGAAAAATACGGTTATTAGATTGAATGAAAAACACAGTCCACTCCACGCGTAAAATTTCGCCAATTTCCTGTGACTTCTTGCATAGCATCTGCTGTCTAGGCGAAAACAGTCTCAAAAATCCCAAGGTGGATTTAACGTCTTTGTAGGATCGGAGTTCTTCTTTCAGGTGCGAGAGGGAAAAACGGTGGACGGCCAGAATACGATCTCATCACTATCATGATCGATTTGTGGATTTTAATACTCCCACAAAGCTATCAGTTTCATTCGGCCACTACGCTTAAACTCCGTACCACAAAACCCAAGCTATAAAGAACGACAAAACTTCACAATAGACTTCAGGAAACATTGGTAGCAAAAAACGTTACCACATTTGGGCATATTCCCCCAGCCAAGTTGTGTATATAAAGATGCTCACATATATATTTTGAACGCTGATCCAATGCCGATCCTCAATATAGAAGATTATTCACAACACCACAAGAAGCTGGTCCGTCTGTAGCGATGTACCTCCTGGGAAGCGCCAATTGCACCATTAACACAAGATTGCTTGTTAATTTGTTGCCTAAAATTAGATTTTTGTACCGCGGGACCAAGTAACACGAAAGCTCGGTCCTCCGGGTGTGCGAGTCACCGCACTGTTAGTGAAAAGCCAATATTAGTCAATATAATCTAAGATATTTTTAGAGGGGTTGGGCACCTAGCGTATTAAGTAGAATTGTCCTAGCTGATTTAAAGTGGATATTCGAATTCGCGGCGGCATAGAAGCGTTGGGTGTCCTTACTTTGAACTTTTAAAAAACATAACTGCACGTATGTCCAAGCCTATAGAGTGAAATGAAGAAGCGATGACAAGACAGAAGCAAGATAAAGGGTAGGGAGAAAAGCTGTCAACAGGAAATTCTGTAAAATGACCTGAGGGTTTATAAACCCTCGTCCTTTTTTAGTTTCTTGAGGGCACACTTGAACATTCGTGGGAAGGGAGGGTCACATAAAGCAGAGCGCTAACCGGGAGCATCATTTAAGTATAACTGCACATGCCTGGCCCTCACCTTGTGAGCTGTGAACGTAAACCCAAGGACAAAATGATAAAGGGTTGAAGTACCTGCCCTGAGTCCATCCGGGGAGTTTAATTTGTACCTCAGAAAAGGAAATATCTTCGATCATTTGTAGTAGACATCTAAGCGGGCGGTTACATCACCAAAAGGGTGCTAATTGTCAGCCACTGAGGGACCTAAAGAAAAGTCCATTTGAAACATAGTATGTGGTAGAAGGGAAAAAGAGAACTATCACCGAGGAAGATTTTACGACGGGACGAATCGAATTGGTGGGCGTCGGGAGAAAGAAGCACCGGCATAGAGAAGATTGATACAAAAAGAGAGGGGGTAGAAGTAGGTAAGAAGTGGGTATGTTTATACCTAATAACCACCATTTATAAGGGAACGACGAAAGTGGGAGGCAAGGAGAAACTGAGGTTCAGAGATGCACCGACTTTCTTAAGCGTTTCACAATAGCGGCTGACATGGAACTTGAGCCAGCCTGAAGGCTGACAATCCCGCGAGCCGCCGATTATGACTTAATCTAGAATCGCAGACCGACCCATGTCAGCCATACGAGCCCTTTCTTTCCCGTCTGTCGTGCGTGGATAGCGATTAACTGGTGATTACTGGTACATTGTTAATGGGCCTGAATGATATTGATACGTGAGTAGGCTTAAGGAAATTTCTACAACAGTCCACACAAATCAGATTTACAGGTTTTTGTGCAATCGGTAGGAAAAAAGTCGCACGTTCTGGGAGCTTTGAACATGGTCGCGTGACCCTTCATAGATTTCTGATAGTGTGGTACATATGATTCAGGCCCGATCATATGCACCCTCAAACGTGGTAGATTGAACCGGGGCTTTGATCTTGTAATTTGACGACTGAAAACTGTAAGTGACTAGAAAGCCCATCCGTGAAGCGGAAGGTAGCATATGCCACCTGATATTAACCCACAAAGCCATGCAGTTGCGCACTGCCGACACATAGAATTATGACAGTAGATGCTCAGTGTTGGAGTTAAGACACCCTGTTATGGTACAGTAGATTCAAATCGGATTACAATAGGTGGCATCGATATCGAAATTCACAGATCATGCTTCAGTTCGAGGACCACATTTCGGAAATCTTGCGGCACCAAATTTCCAGCCAAGTGACTCTCGTGGCAGTAACGCGGAACCAAGGAAAGCTAAGTGATGTTGAAGTTGGGCACCGAAGACACCTGTCCGGTAATGAGTCTTCGACGTGTTCAAAATGCCCACATGGTGCATGGGTGTGCGCTATGGGCCATCATTCGTCTCGAGAAGTCGAATCGCACTCGTGAACGTCAGGGTTGGGTATTTCGGCTTTTTATTTTGCTTGGAAAGGCACTAAAATGGGTACGTTTCATATAAAAGGCGACCTGGGTGACGATTCAAGTCGTAAGACGAGTTTATAAGGAAAAGGAAATTTTTCAAAAGCCTTGTGGCGTTGGCGAAAATTGGGACAACAAAGAATAATCCTAACTTTGAGTTCAAGTTACCGGTGTTGTCCGGTTATCTTTGAGCCTTGCCACTAACAACCATCATCGCCCATCGATTCCAAGTTATTTTTAACATGGCGTATCACATACTCTTCGACACTGAATTTACTGCAAAATTTCATGTATAGACTTTCTTGTCGTGTCAAGCCGCACATTCATAGTGGAGTGCCATTACCTTCACCACGCCCTTCGACTTGCCTCTATGGGCTCACCGCTTGAAGGTTCTAAAGATTAACTCCACCATGGGGCGTGCCCACATAGGCAGGAGGGTGTTTTACCATAGGTCCTTTACATCATTCCCCCTTGAAATTTCCAGGAACGAACATGTCATGGTAATCCGCGGCGTTGGACTTTTAATGATTCTTTGCCCACTTTCCTCCCATTTGACAGCCTCAGGTTCCAGCTCATCCGTTCTCGTCACGAAGCTTTTCAAATCCAACTCTCTACAAAGGGAAACAGTCTGATCATCTGGGCCATGAAATTTCCCATATCCTCTGAAGAGACTTGAAAACAAGCCGACGCATCTATCCAAGCGATTTTGAATCGTCTTATACTGAATCATCCCTATTTTCTATCAAGTTTGATCATATCCACAACTATTGAATCTCTCTTCGTGTATAGGCATCTTGACAAACTGTAAAGCCCAGGTTGAAACGTGCTATATGTTTACACTCTGTGTTATTGTTCAAGGCCAGGTCTAGTTTACGGTACAGGGTGCGGCTACCGGTCGCCAAGACCTTTCGCAAAAATGGCGGAGTTCCCGAACGACATCAGTCAAAATCCAACGTGCCAAGGCAATTTACTACCAAAATGTACGACCATTTACTAATGATCGTTTTGACTCAAAGGCTGAGGTTTCTTGTTTTGTCCATAACCGGGGTTGGTGGAGCGGCGCCTCGTTCAGATACACTCACCTGTCACGTAGATGGTTCCCGTCGGAACATACCCAGGAGTATTCACAAGTACCAAATGTAAACACACCGCAAATATTCACAGTTATCCAAATTCGGAGAAAATCGGTTGAAAGTCCAGAAGTGCCTCTTGAAAGAACATACAGCCTGCACAATATGCTTTAACTATGCTGTTGAATAGAAGTAGAGCCGACGATTTCCCCAGAATGTCAAAATAACACTCCGATGCCGTGCTTGTCGCTCAGGCTCTCTCCACCTTCCCTCCATTTGACAGCCCAACCCCCTGGTATAGCATCTAGGTCTTCATCACGGTCCGAGAGATGACATTCCTTTCACCTACCAAGGACTTTGCAATTTGGTACCTAGGAAGGCACATAACCTATTATTTTGGCCCACATCGTTCTGGTCCTCGGTTCTGCACATTATTCGAAACCGATCTGAAGATACTTTATGCCGTTTTGGACACCACTGACCTCCTTCACTTCGATACCACGTGGTGCAATAAACCCAGACATTATGGAACGTCCGAATAGTTCGCTATAATTTGGGGTATAAAAGCTACTGTCTCGACGCAGTATATCTCTCAGAGAAATCAGCTAACGCATACTCCTCTACCTCATTCATAACAATGTTCTCCAAAGTTCAAGTTCTCGCCACCCTTCTCATCGCCACAGTTGCAACGGCCGCCAGGATCCCCACCACCATCCCCACCACGTCTCTCCCCAAGTACTCACTGAGGGCATCGGTAAGACCATATATATTCCAGTTCCCCATACCATACTCACATTTTTACACGAATTAGGACCTTGGCTTCAGTCGCGCACGCGTCACCGTGACAGATTCAGCCCCAGGAATCGCGTTGACCGAGCCCACCCTCATTCTCTGCAGCGCAGCCAACTGCTCTGCGGGCTGCTTCAGAGTCGCGATTGCCGCCGCGCCAGTCTGGACGTGCCAGGTCCCCAGCTCACCCCCCTCTTTCCTATCCGTCGTTATTGACAACCCCGACGCGACCGTCATCCCCTGGGGTGTTCTCGTCGGCGACTGTAATGTCAGCCTCGTGCAGATCCCCCAGAGCAATGTTTGCTACAACATCAACCCTGCTGGTATCCATGTTGCCCGCATTGACGGCACGACCACCCCCTGAGTATTAACTATGTTAATTAACCATCGAAGCCGTTAGCGCGGACGGGGGACGGCATTGATTAGGAGGAAGAGTTGTCTGGGGGATCATGGGGGTTTTTCATTTTATTTGGGGTTCAAGGTTATATTATGTGATATATACGGTCGAATTTGAGATATATTTTCCACATCGAAACGAAGAGTGGGCCCATGGCCGATCGTTGTGCATCTCTATGAAAATCCAGCAGCGGACCACTTGGTAAAAGCCCAAGGATTATATTCGCACTTTCGGTAACGATCGTGGGATCTCTATGATACCCACATTAATAAGAAAAGAGTTAGTATGTGCAGAGGGAGAATATGACCATGCTTCTCAAGGATGTAAATAATTTCCGACGAGCGTATAATTCTTGCATGTTTTGTCATTGGTAGTAGCTACAGAATTAATCCGCTTCATATGCTAATAATGATCGATACAAAAAATCAATGGTATTAAGACAATTCGGGTATACCCGAAGACATAAAAAAAATGACAACTCCCACCCCCAGTCTTAAACAACTGTGATATAAAGAATACGGAGCGGGGGTATTAAGTTCAGGAATTCAGTCGTCTTGAACTTCGTTAGAACAATGGATTACTACCCTCTCCATTTATCTGGGAACATACAAATTTCGATCAAGACATTTTATACAAATGATATACAACTTTCCCATCCTGCAGCTTGAATTGAGGGATTACTGGAAGTCGGGTAATATATGGATTAGATGGTTCCAAGGATGTTATCCTCCTTGTATGCTGTCTCCTTCCCAGTATTATCGTTTTTGATCACGTAGCGAGGTTCATTAGAAGATGCCTATATCAATGTTAAAAACGTATCAGTGTGACGTATAATTCTACTCACCCGCATTGTGTTTCCAGTATCACCAGCAGGTTGGGTTTCAGTCAAAACATCAACAATCTGTCCCCTAGTAGTAGATTGCTCTGTGCCCGAACCACCGCCACCAATGGCGCGGTATTCAACGTGATCTCCAGCCTAAAAAAGTTCGCAAATTAACTCATACATAGTTGGAGATGAAGGTGTGTGTGTGTGTGGTATACCTTGTAAGCAGTTGACATCGTAGTAGGTTGTGCGTTTAAGTGCGTTATACTATTGTTTGAGAGTGCGATCTTATAGTTTGAGCATGAGCAGAAATGCCCCGTTATATATTGCGAAACGCTAGGTGGGCAGGGATCGTGACCGATTGTCATGATAATATTGACGTCTCGCTGGCATCATCCTTGAGACAAATTTGACGTGCTGACCCTGTTTTGGAGAATTAATAGTGGAACATTTTCGTCATGAAACTTTTAAAGACACCGATTAGCGGGTATCATACGTAACGTGAAAAAAATATTTATCACGGCGCCAACCATGGCCCTGCATAGGCAGGTTCCAATTCGATGGATCGATACTCGACTAGCTTGACCTGACGTCATTCCAATACGTTTCGCTAAGCGCTCGTCCTCATGCTTTGGATCTGCTCCAGTGAGGTTCAGAAAGCCAGATTGAATCCGGTTCTACAAAGCCATGTATAGATTGTTCTGAATCCTGATGATCTGTTTGCCCTTTCCACTGATATCAAATCTTCGTTGTCCATGAGTTTCTGAATGCCAAATTTAGGATGCGGGTGTACGGCGGTATGGCTGTAAGGGCCCTCTCAGATTGTGGTGGTGCGACCCATTTGAAATACGACCTGCCTGTCCCGGAGTCAGTTGCCACGAAGCCTATGGTAATCTGGAGCAAAGAAGCCAAGTGGAGCGACACGAGGAGAACTTTAAATTCGCTAGGTCGATAGATACATACATAGTCCCGATCCCAATCCATTGTAAGATAGGAAGCTAGTAAAAAAAGAAAGGAAACCTAACCCACTAACCATCACCAAAATGTGGCGGGTCGCTTTGAACTGCTCTGCCCATTACAGGAAGGGGTGTTCAACATGTTTCCTGAATAGCTACCTGGTCGTGTGTCCACCCATAGATGATAGAAACGACATAACGAAACGAAAACCTGAACCATGGTCATGGGCGTAAAACTTCGCAGAGATGAGTTTTCGCATCGGTAATTAGCTGGGAAGGTTGAGGCCGAACGTGAATGTCGCCAAAGAGGACCGCGACAACAGGGAAATAATAGTGTAAGAGGGCCTCGTCCTAGTCTCGCCATCCATACATTTTTGTGAGTTGCAGGCAGAGGAGGTATCTGATGGAGAGACGCCCAGTATTAATCAGCTTAGTTCTTGGTGGTAGTCTTGACTCTGCACTTACATCTGTGGTATAATTCCATTTGATTCCATGAATATGTCAACGATATTTTTCGTAAACCCTTCGAAAAATGACTCACACAAGAATTGCACTAAATTTGCGGAGTTCATTTTGCCAATTTCTCAACACAAAAGCGTTCTGTGACTCGAAAATCCGTATTCAACGCTGGGAGTTATACTTCCCGACATTTCCACTGCAATATGTCGGACGAGGCGGTCATGACTGGAATTCGGGTGGTCCTGGCGAACTCGTCAAATAAGCGCAAGCAAATGAGATAAGATTAGATTAGATTAATCGACTCAACTGTCAAATTTAGATAACGATCGAGTCAGATTTTTCGACTGGAATAAATTCGTTGATTTGCTGGCGCCACGCTACACACGCATACACACTCTCTTGCCACGTTCATCAGTGTACGATGGCTCCGATACACATTGACGAGACTTCTGGTTCCGATACCACGGGAAAAGGAACTCCAGACCAGCCCTATCAGACTCTAGGTGTCGCTCTATTTAACCACGGAGCATCAGAGTCATTCCTAACACGTAAGGACTCGACTGCTGCATACGAGGAACCAACGCAGTCATCCTTGAAGAAAGCGAAGAAAACTGCGGAGGGTATTGAGAAAAAACGAAAGAAACAAGAGGAGCTTGCTGAGCGAGACGCCAAGGAGAAGGGAGAAGAGAGGGAACGGAAAGAAAAACTGCTTGAAGAGAGTAAGAAAATCGTTCTTGAAGAAGACGCCACACTTCCAAAAGCCACTAAGGTTCGCTGTAATTGACCACATATATATACATTGCTGAAGCCCATCTAGGCGAAAATTACTCACCTCGCGGAACTACGATCAAAGCGAATCCGAGTTTGTGGATGGGTGCATCGTTTGCGGCAGCAGAAAGATATCATTTTTGTTGTCCTTCGTGATGGCACTGGTTATCTTCAGACAGTGCTCTCTGGAAAAGTTGTATGTCTATTCCGAATGCACCATTTAGCATGAGATAACGTATTTTCCAGGCTTCGACATATGAAGCTTTAACACTCAACTTAGAATCATCTATAGAAGTAGTTGGAATGCTTCAAGCCGTCCCTGAGGGAAAAACAGCTCCAGGGGGCCATGAACTTATCGTTGACTATTGGAAAGTTTTGGGTAGCGCTCCAGGGGCTGACGATGCATTCACCAACCGATTAAATGAGGCTAGTACACGTCGCTCTTTGCATCTGTAGGCTTTGCTTAACGGGATCTAGAAATCAGATCCGTCTATTCAAGCTGATCTGCGCCACCTCGTCCTCCGGGGCGAGACGGCATCCAGTGTGCTCAGACTACGAGCTTATCTCATGGCGGCTTTCCGCGAGGCCATGACTTTCCACAGCATTATGGAGGTGACACCCCCGTGTTTGGTACAAACGCAAGTTGAGGGTGGCGCAACACTTTTCAAGCTCGATTATTATGGCCAGAATGCGTTCTTGACTCAAAGCTCCCAACTATACCTGGAAACATGTCTTCCTAGCTTAGGAGACGTTTTCTGCGTCCAGGAAAGTTTTAGAGCGGAGAACAGGTTCGTTGAGCCGATCGTCTCCCATTTACTTCCACTGATCACATTTCACAGTCACACGAGGCGCCATCTTAGCGAATATACCCACATGGAAGCGGAGCTGGCCTTCATCACATTCGACGATCTAATGGATAACATAGAAAACATTGTATGTGATTCCGGATACGACCCTCACGTCGATCATCGACCTATTTCTCTTAGATCTGCAAAACTGTTGATATCTTGCTCACTAACCCAACATCAGCGGCTCTAATCAAACAACTCAATCCCAAATTTGAGCCTCCTGCTCGGCCATTCCTCCGACTTTCCTACGTCGACGCGATCAAATGGCTCAACGAACACGGTATTCAGCTCCCCGCCGAGGACGCCGAAGGGAACGCGATCAAAGATGAACGAGGACAAATCAAGATGGTTGATCATAAGGTTGGAGATGACATTGCTGAGGCCGCCGAGAGACAAATGACGGACATCATCGGCACGCCCGTGTTCTTGCACGGTTTCCCTGCGGAACTCAAAGCGTTTTACATGAAGAAGATCCCCGGTGGGGATGGTAAGATGTCATTTACGGAGAGCTGCGATCTCTTAATGCCGAATGTTGGAGAGATCGTGGGTGCGTAAAATTTCCTAAAGCTGGTCGTGGGACCCGTTCATTAATATAGGTCGCGTTGTAGGTGGCTCCATGAGGATCGCGGACATGGCGGAGCTGCTTGCGGCTTATAAGCGTGAAGGTATAGACCCCGAGCCATATTACTGGTTTACGGATCAGCGGAAATATGGGACTTGTGAACATGGTGGCTACGGATTGGGAGTAGAGGTTCGTATCTCATTAAGCATACGGTGCACATATCATTAATAGGAACCTTGTCACAGCGGTTCCTCGCGTGGCTTGCTGATCGATATACAGTTAGAGAATGTTCACTCTACCCAAGGTAGGCACGCAGTTCCTGATGAGTTCCTTGGTACTTATTCAACTTTTTAAGATGGCCTGGACGTGCGACACCCTAGTGGAGTTACAGCCTGGCCTCTGAACATGAGAAATCGTCTAGTATTCCGAAGATATCTTGTATGAATGTTTTATTCTTTTTGTCATTTTTTCTTCGGGGAATTGAAAGAGGTGCCTTTGTGAGAGTAAAATTAGTCCAAAGAGCAGCCGTAAACGTCCCTTGCAACCACTCTCCAAGTCTCCCGGTTGATCGCAAAGTCTTCGGCGTAATCAACTTCCAGATGGTGTAATCTTTTACCGACGATCACCAAACTATGTAAGGGCTCGCCAAACGCATCGGCGGGGTGCGCTAGCAATTCTGCTAGCGTACCAGCGACGATTCGTTGGTTATCATCACCACCTCCTACACGAGACAACGCTATGGCAAGTGTCCTGTTCGGGTCCAGGATGCCTGTGGCTCTGAGCGATTCAATTTCCACAAGTTGAGAGACAGCTGTGGGAATAGACATATACCGGGGGGGTTCGTAAATTTTGCGGCCCCTGCGGACATCATAAGATAATTTGGCATGTGCATGGCGCTAGGTGTGAGCTTACCTAGCCAAATTTTCCTCACTTTGCTCCTTGACCTTGATGTCGAGCAACACCAAGGTATGAAGGCCAAGATCAGCATTCTCCTTTATTCGATCGTAGAAGCTATCGGGTTTCCATGTTTCGGTAAAGAAAACAAGGGATACAGTTTGTCCAAAACCATAAAGTTGAAGGCCACACGCCCCGACAGCATTCATGATCGAAGCGTTGTGGACTACTCGGGTGGGTATTTTTAGCGCTCGGGCGCGCAAAATGATATCAGTATGGGTTGTTGCACTGAAACGCAAGTTGCTGAGAGCACAAATGATATCAAGGGGTGTGTTACCCGAACGGATCACCGACTACCAGAAGGGATACATCTTCGTTTGCTGCGTTGTGGAGGATTTCGTCACTTTCTGTTTCCACCATATCACGATCGGCCAGGATTAGCTCTTTGCCGTAAAATGCCTCCTTCAGTGTAGATCTGTGAGGCTAGCTATATGGATTGACATATTGTGCGACAAACCAGACGCTCCTTCTGAATCATGAGAATGCTAGTATATGCTTCCAAGTAGACACGCGTCGAGTTCTTGATGGCCTGATAGAACACAGAGGTTAAAAAGGTCTTGTAAAGTAATAGTAATAATCACCTCGAGTCCACGTAGGGTCACATCCTTTTCGTCAGATAGACCGAGTCCAATGATATAGAACATGATGGTTACACTCAAAAGTCAAGAAACCAGATTGATCAGTCAACATTACTGATAAGATAAGATGGCAGGTCATTCCGAAGACCGATTGGATGTTTCAAATTTGCCGAGAACGGTGAATTGACACCCTTGATAATGATGAGAAACGGTGTTCTCGGACAACGTTTTTAAGTTCTACTCCATTTCCAGCGCAGGGTTTGATGGTATAAAGCCATTCATTCAATACAATGTATGTCTTTCGTTTACGTCTCCGGTTTTCGAATACATCGTTCTTATGATTCGTCGTCCCAAACCCCCCATTTTCAGGAGACCATTGGCCCAGGATCTGCCATATGATATCCTACCGCCAATCCTAGCTCAGCTGTCAGATCGTAAGGATTGGCACGCTTGTGCGCTCGTGAGCAAAGTCTTCAATCGGGCGGCTACCCCCTTGCTGTACCGAACGCTTGATTCTCGGGTCGTATCAAAAGTGAGCTTATTCATTGTATTTACTTCTTCTTGAGTCTATCTCAGCGGGCCTCGATGTATTGCCGCACACGATGTAAACTGAGGTATCATCTCATGTGCCTTGGAGCGTGCGACCTTTGGCTTAAGATAGAACTTGAGGGACGATTGGCCGATCCCAGGATCTTCTTCCACCTTTCCAGTTCATTACGACTTGTTGCTCATTTTTCTGGGCCTCTCTAGTCGATTGTTCACCACCCTTCAGCCACCCTCCTTAAAAGGCCTGATCTTGCGCAATACGTTCGTCATGTCACAGAAACTGGTGAGTTCCCCTGTCAAATGGCCCACCTATCGAGGCAAACGTGTAGTTAAAGCGCTCAAAGCTCGCCCTCGTCATTATGAAGCGCCAGGGCGCCAGAATTGACTTGATCGTTTCATAGGAGGTTTTTTTGGCCATAGCTTACTTTTTTGCTTGTTCGTAGGTGGTGTGCACCGCGTGTCCCTCGTTCGATATCCACATATCACTGAAGATACATTGAAAGCCCTGGCGCTCTGCAAAAATCTTGAATCAATGATATGGATCGACGACAGCTCAACTTCACACACGATCCTCCTTTCATTCCTCGCGGTTGTCCGACCCCATCCCCTGCGCGAGATCACGATCCGCACACACAGTGACCTCGGCGAGGTTGTATGGTCAGAGCTCACTACTCTCACTGGCCTACGGAAGATCTCCATTTGGTGCATGGAAGGACCTCCGCGCGTGCTCCAGGGATGGTCCGAGTTCCTCGGCAACACGCTTACCCACCTCGAACTCGGCGTCAGTCTATTTTCATATCCATGCTCCGAGCGTAGGTTTTGATCACTATCTCGTTTTAGCGATGCTCAGGCGTCCCGCCCACAATCCTTATTTCAGTGTTATCTCAGCTTCCGAAGCTGAAAGATCTGCGCCTTAAAGGCGCTCCGGCTACTGCTATACCAACGATACTCACCTATCTCCTGAATCTCCGGTCCCTAGATACGGAGTACCCAGGAGCACACTATGCCCGCGCCAACCGGTCAATTATGAATGGGCCTCTCCCGCCACCACCTCTACCGGCGCTCCGTCGATTGACAGTTCGGACGAGTTCTATTGATAGTCTTGGTCCTCAAAAATTATGGAGTTGGATTCGTGAATTAGTGCCACAACCTGGTCTCGAGACTTTCAAGCTCCATGCTTTCACAACCAACTTATCGAACACAACAATCCCAAGGTGGTTCATCCTTGATCTGGTGCGCGTGCATGGAAACACGCTAAAACACTTCATGGTTGGGGACACACAGCTCACGTTGGAAGACATAGCATGCCTATGCTCTATGTTCCCGAATCTCGAAACATTGGTGTGCTCAGTCGCAAGCCCTGATGTAGTGAGTTAGATGATACATCATGAGGAGCAGATTTTGACCTCACCCCTAGGAGTCGATCGTCAACTCGATATCGAAAGCAAGCAATCTTCGAACGTTGAGGCTTCAAGTACAATGGATACCCAAGTATCATGGCACAAATCCACTCCACCAATTCACCCTCGAACATGCAAGGGACCTCATGCTACGAAATGAACATCCTCGTCTGCGGGTTATTGCTTTCGGTTTCACACTCTATACGGTATGTCTTCATGCCGATCAGATAAGTCCAGTTCTGAATTTCCGTGTTTTTTTATAGGGAAAATGGATCCTCCTGGAGCCTCAGGAGGGCGATCAGCAGTCTACTTTGGAATTCCAGGTTTTGGCGGATGTTGCGGAGGACAAATGGCAGATCTAAATTGCCCTATCCATGTGTAAATTATCTCGAGTAGCACAATATTGCGTGTTTAACTATTGGCTGTAGAATTCATCGTGTTTTAGAATTAGAACCGATGAGACACCATAATCGTCCCCAGTAAACATCATTACACAAAACAAGCCACAAAATGGCGGCAGTAATATCAGTACAAGCTCACCCCTTAACAATAACATCACCCCATATCGAACATCAACCACGGCCACGGCCTCTACCACCACGCATAGGCCCGCCACGTCCCCCGCGCCCTGATGACAAAATGAGACTTGCGCCACAAGAAGACTAGAGATATACGTACCTCGTGGTGGTAGTCCTCGTCCTGTAGGTAGATAATAAGGCCCTTAGTGTAGTGAAATTTGGATGTTGGGAAGACGCACCGCCACGGCCGCCAACATTATGTGCTCCTCGTGTTCCTCGTCCTATATCTCTCGCCCTGTTCTGTTCATCCTTTACAGCGTCCAATAGTGTGTCCGGTACACGCAAGTATTTTATCTATCAAGTAGACGGACGAATATCAGTTGCAAAAGGCCTAAGATCTATACCCAAACGTACCGTGCTCCCCCGAATGTAGCATTCCTTCAATTTCCAAAACCGCTCGCCGTCTGCGGTTGTCTGATACACCTCTCTCAGTGTGATATTCATAAAATTATCACAGTTCACTAGATGGCCATTGAATGTCTCGCCATTCTTAAGTTCGACCAACTACGGAAGCATAGGTCTGGTAAGAATCGGGTGACGATCGGCAGAGATTGGGAAAGACCAACCATAGGTTTGTTCTGTGCGGCATTGAGAAGAGATAGAGGTAGCTGGGACCGTTTAGGATTAGCGGATTGGCGTGGATGGCAAGACAGCAGGAATGTACCATTTTTTTTTTCAGGGAGGCTAGTCGGCTTCGATAGTCGCGGTGTGGTGTAACGCGCCTGTGGCTGAATATACGGCCTTTTTTCTTTCCTCCATCACGCACGCCGCTCACATCGGTTCTGGGTTCGCACTATGGTTCCCGTTCTTGACTTGTACAACGCTGGGCCCTGAGGGGCGGTATGTATACATATATACAGTTTTTTTGGCGCTAAGATGGACCAAAATTGGAGTCTGTAACTATTCAGTCTGAGCAACTCAACAATCGAAGAGAACCCAAAATGAATCTGATGTGGATGCTGGGGGTCTACGTAATTAGAGCTCTACAGCCCCTCTGAAAGGACACTCTGAACGTGCGTTGGGAAACGTTCACCACTAGAACTTAGGTGTGTTTTTACTTCTAAATTTGTTTCTCATGCTGAGGGTCAAGACGTCAGAATATGATACACGGGATATTCCTGTAGCCAAACTCGTATCCTAAATCCCAAATATTCTTCTTGCAGAGGCTTATTGCGACCGGGCCTAACTGGTTGGGATCAATAAATGTAGGAAAGCCGATCCCGGAGATGATGGCTATTTTGTGTCCATACAACTCAACCATCCATCCCCCTCTTATGAATCTCGACGCCCACTTCAAATACCCATTTCTTCTCGTCTCCACTACCGTACCTCAATACCAGGCACACGCTGGATCACATTTCATGACATGACAAGTCCCTACCATGGGTCACGGCCGCCTAAACCCAATCCAAGCCCTGCAGGCTACGACTTGAAGGTGCCAGTACTACATCCAGGGACGCGTCTTCACGTCCGGTCCTCGCACTCTCGAGGCCTGAAAATCGAGATTTTCCGTGCACGGTGTACCTCAATGTACCTCACCGCTTATTCACGTTGGAATGGAGATCTGTTTCGACCCAGTTTTTCGCCTTGATATTGGTGCACGGGAATCATGGATCAGGCATGATGCCTGATAATTTCGTCATGGCCATCTCCCTCAAAAAACTATGGGAATCGGGATGTATACATATTTATGTTGGTGGTCCGCTTATTACAGCCAGTCAACCTGGGAACCTCATCTACTAAGACAAGACAAGCGAAATTGGATCTAGCTGTGCCGCGGTGACGGTATGAGATCTAATATATGTGGGAGCGTACACCTTATTGGTACACGAACATCGATGCCTGACAGTTTTGTCACATCCCTCCCTGAAGGACTGTGGGACGAACGATCCTTCCTGTTGGTAGTCCGTTTATGCCAGCCAATACCTAGGAAGCCTCGATACATCATAACAAGCGAAATTGGGTGCGTTGTATTAACGGGAACCAATATAATATATGTGGGAGAGTACTTTCCTGTTGGTGCATCAGCATCGAGCATGACGCCTGACAATTTTGTCAAGTCCACCCCCCTGAAGGACTGCGGGATGAAACATCCTTTCTGCTTGTTGTCCGCTTATGCTGGCCAATCAACCTTGGAGGCCTCGATATATTTTGACAAGCGAAATTGGATGAGTGCCCCGGGCGTGCCGTCATAACAGATGGCATGGGAGCATATACTCGATATAGAATACACAACTCAACCGGACCATTTTATACGAGGTGGGTTATTCCTACGACATATCGAATTACGATCATAAATTTATCATCACAATATGAAGATTCGATGTGTATGTGTAGATGTATATGTACGCATTTCCACAGCAGCATGAATGAACATAAATCCTCTACGTGTTCGGAAACATACCTCCATCCCATTTAGACCTCCACTGCCACATAAGCATAAGCACAAGTACGAGCACATATCTGAGTTATTTCCGAGTCGAGCGTCAAGCGCCACGCCACCCCTCTCTTCTCTAAATTGATGGGGATGTGGCTTCAAGTTTCCAAATCGACACCGTCCAGAACGGGGAACCTCGCGTGACTCGATTCCAGTATTTTGGTATTATCATATATCCGTATCGCCGCATCGTATTCGCGAGGGAGGGATCAGCAGACGACGTATGTATAATGTGACCTTGTCCAATGTCCATCGATATCGCGATATCACGTTGTTCCCATCCCATATATACACGAGCCGTGAGCGACGCTACCGAACTACAGAACTCAAATCAGAAACCTCGGAGTCGGTATCAGAAACAGATCAGAGATGGTCAACGAAAGAAGAAGCGAAACAAAAAAAGATGTGTATTCGTTTACCAACTACCGTCGAGTTATCATGGGGCATGAGTGAGTATTTCGGTGCTGATTAATTCGAATTTCAGAGTCAGAGATGGATCAGATCATTGATCTCGAGTTGATTTCTCTGATTCTCTGATTCTCTGATTTCATGATTCCCTGAGTCGAGTTTGTGGACTAGCCTGGGGCGGGTGTGCGTCTCTAAATACTTAGCTCAGCCCAGATGCGTCCAGAGTGGGGGGTGCGGTGAGATGGATTGACAAATCGTCCTGCAACTCTAGTCAGCGTTTTTGCATCCGCGCCCACTCGCTCGCCTAGGAGGGGGGCCAGAATACACGTTCTCCTCGGGCCCGGGGATGGTTTTAGGCTTTAATGAGTTTATGGGATGGGTATGAAGATCTTATTGCACCTCGCCGCATCGAACGCAGCGAGTGAGTATGTAAACATACCGACAGTTCACAATAATAGTCATTTATACGTCTCCTCATCTCACGGCATCGGCATGAACGCTTACCCTTCCGGATTCATAGGGTAAAATAAACGGGAAGAAAGGTGTTCGTAATTGCAAATCCCCAAAATGGGTACTCGATTGTGGCGTTTGAGAACCGTGTGAGAACGGGCAAGGCGGGAAATGTCAATACATTCGATTTAGACAGACATACACCAAGCATACGGAATACCAGCATCCTGTCAAGCCAACATAAAGCCTGCCATTTTTTTTTTCGTTGATTTTTTTTCCGAATAGATACGGCCCCGGGGTCCATTGGCCGCCTCGGAGACGAGGAATGTCGCCGTTCATCCATGATATTGGATGGGTCGACGATGGTCGTGGGGAGTGACCCAGGTTCGGGCGTGCATCGGAATAATACACGCGTACACGTACGGAGCCCTAATAGCACCCGACGGTGAGGTGGGTTCCGCCAATGGTGGGGCGAGAAGCGGAGTTGAGGGAGGTTGGGATTATGTTTCGTAGTACATAAATTCCACGTTGTATCGAGAAATGAGATTGACGATTCGGTGGATGAAAGACGATCAGGGGGGGCGGGCGTGTATACGAAATGGCGGAATGAAGCAGGGTCGTCGCGTACTTACATTTTCATCTGAGGTTGAGAGGATAGTCCTCGGTTGGGGCATGTCAAGTGTGGTAGTGACAGCAACCGGGGAATCTCGAGTCGGGTTCGGAGAGATGTGGGTATCCGAGGTGCCCTTACAGCAACTGTGCAGTGGTCTCGAATGGCTTGGCCCCGCAGTGATGTATATGGAGGCCGCCAATGGAAAAAACGGCTGGTACTGAGACAGGCCCATCGAGGTCGACCCATGATTGGGTGAAATAGGCGACATCTAATAATTAGCGGCGTCCAATCGGTACGGGTCGTTCCTTAAAAAAAAAAAGTGGACCGCCAATCCCGTTTAATAATCGTAGACTGGGATCCCTGAAAGTTAAAAATTTTGAGGGTGTCAGGAACTGGTGCGTGGAATCGGTGACGTTGTGAACGTGTCGGGGAAACAGAGAAGACCACCACGCCACAATGCATTTCTTGGGGGACGTTGAGGGTGCAGGGATAGGGGTGCCGTTGGACAAGTGTGTACTACATACGAATAGGCGACGGACATTTAATCGGGTGACAGATTGAGATATCGATGGATAGATAGGTCTGAATATGCGGATGGGCGTGCACGCTGCGCAGTCGTGGTGGGTTAAGGTGCCTGTGAGGAGATATATAATTAGCCGGGGAGGAAAAGACCAGGATTAGAATTTCATAGGGATCGGAACATGCCCACAGTGCCTGGGACGATCGAGGGAGAAAAGGGATCGTTGAGCACGGAGGCAGTCCGATTCATGGTGAAATACATAGCGAGATAGCGCCCAGGATGCAGCACAAGGCACAACTGCATGCAAACGGGGTGGTGGATTTAGGTATATATCAGGTTACTAAGTGTCAGTACACAGCAAATCGGTGTTCCTGTGGTGGATTGGGAGTCTGGCCAGGGTTATGCGTGTTGGATTATTTTCCATAACCGTACGCTTGGCTCTGAAATGGGAAACCTGTGCTTGGGTTCTGTCCAGTGCCAAAGAGAGTAATAGTGGTGGTGGTAAATACAAGGGTCTAGGAATGTTGGTTGCCGTGTGTACATTAGATATTGAAGTGAAAGATGGAATGGGGTGAAGAGGAATGAATGTTTGGTGATTGTTGGATTGCAAGAGTTGAGAAAGGAAATGCCATTCGTGGCCAGGCACCTGATGTGCCTGAAAAGTAAATGATTGGGTGGTCAGTTAATTCCCAGCCAAACTCAAGCTCAGCAAGACGTTCCCAGCTCTCTGCGACACCACCACCAACTCCAATTCCACCCACCCTCCCCTCCACTGGCCTTCCACCGTCTTTTGCTGCTGGGTTAGCTCTCTTCCTCGTTCCCTCCACCCTCTAGCATGGCTCGACCCCCGCTGTCCACTGCCGGCTCGTCGAGGCCGTATACATCAAATGGTGCCCGCCCTCCAACAGCTACCGGCCAGGCTGATCCCTATGGCCACAGAGACCCCCAATACACTTATGGACAAGACTATGACCTAGAGGAGGAGGAGGAAGAGTCTGAGGATGAGGACGTCTTTGCATTTCTCCCCCCTACTACCGCAGAACTCGAGCAGCAGCGGCAACAGCAACTACATCACGACTATCCACACAATCACCCTTTAGACTTTCATTCAGACGACCCCATATTTGCCAACTCTATCCATTCCCCCCAATTATCATACCCCTCGCCCACCTTTGATCCATACGCCCGCCACCCCGCCGACTCCATTTCAGGTGTCGGACCATCCACCCCCCATTTTCAATACTTTCAACCTCCACCGCAAACACCGCCGTCTACCGACTCGAACAACCACAATCACAATACGGGAGACGACCTATATCGCCTACGTCGGATAAACACATCGGCGAGCACAGCCGTCTCCCAGGTTCCGAACACTGCTGAATCGCGTGAGGTGCGGGTCTCTTTGCCCGGGGGAAGCCGTGCGAGCGTTGCCGGAAGTGAGAAGGAGGACGATGTAGAGTCTGGAATCGGACAACGGAGCCAGTTCAAGCACAACGAGTCTTCCATCACAGGCTCTATGAGCATCACGCACAGCATGGTTGACGACGATGATACCAGTAGAGAGGGGTCCATAAAGTGAGTCTTTCTCGTTTTGAGCCGCCTGTCACCCTTCCTGTCGCTGTCAGACTGCCCGATGTGCATTTTGGGTTGCCATTCTTCGTCGACTTCTCGTCTTCTTTAATGCCCTTGTGGTGGGGATACTTACGTCTGGCGAATCGTTTGCGTCTGCATGTCCAAATGATCCACCAGGACGTGACTATGCCCAGGCGTCTGTCAAGTCTCCTTGTTCTTTCTTGTCCTCCCTCATGTCGTCTCCATCTCCCCCACTAACCTGCTCTTACCCCCCCTCATCCACCCCGTCTCTCCCTAGAATGGACTTCGACTTCGACGCAATAGACGACGAGGACAGCCCGTTCCCGGAGGTCCGCGCCTCCGTTTCCAACATCGATGACCCAGATATGCCCGCATTGACCATTCGAATGTGGTTCGTGGGCCTATTACTCTGCATGATTAGCAGGTAGGGACCTGCCCTCCAAAAATCTCCAGTAGTTAATTGTTTTTTTATAGTGGCATGAATGTATTCTTCAATTTTCGCTCGCCCGCTCCGACGGTGGTCCCTCTCGCCCTCCTCCTTATATCGTATCCCTTTGGCAAATTACTAGCCTTCACGCTCCCTAT
The DNA here is from genome assembly GCA_015584075.1 of Collybia nuda. Taxonomy (NCBI): domain Eukaryota; kingdom Fungi; phylum Basidiomycota; class Agaricomycetes; order Agaricales; family Clitocybaceae; genus Collybia; species Collybia nuda. Next base: position 174,734 of record MU150261.1, read on the forward strand.
AACGACTTACCGCATCCCCATGCCATACCTACCGTCCGCTCTCCTCCCCTCGCCCTCCTCAAATTCTTCACGGCCTATGCTTGCTCTCATCAACTTCCTTCGCCCGCTCACCTACCCCCGCCCCTATGAATTCTCCCTCAATCCCGGACCATGGAACATCAAAGAACACGTCCTTGTGTTTATCATGGCCAACGTAGCCGTCGGAAACCCCTACGCCCTCAACGCCGTTGTAGTCAGTGAAATGTTCTATGATCTCAAGCTCGGATACTGGTTCTCTCTCGTCCTGGTCCTCGCAACGCAGCTAACAGGCTTTGGCCTCGCGGGGCTGTGTCGTCGGTTCCTGGTATGGCCCGCGAGCATGGTGTGGCCGCAGAATCTGGTCGCGTGTACCCTGCTGAACACCCTCCACGCGGAGGACGAGGACGATGGCGTGGGTATGGGGGGAAGCACGCGTGGAAAGGGAATGACGAGGTACAGATTCTTCATGATCGTGATGATTGGGAGCTTCTTCTTCTTCTTCCTGCCTGGTGAGCCCCTCTCTCTCGTGCCATGTGAGTATGGAGCGCTGAAGCGGTACCGGTTGTACCGTTTTAGGGTTCATCTTCCAGGCATTGTCGGTGTTTTCGTTTATCTGTTGGGCCGCGCCGGACAACGTGCCTGTAAACCAGATATTTGGCGTCCGTTCTGGACTTGGGTTTAGCATCTTAACTTTTGACTGGACCCAGATCAGCTGGATCGGAAGTCCTTTGATGGGTATGTCTACCCTTCCCCTCCCCACATGGGTAGTACTAACGAAGCTGGGATAGTTCCTTGGTGGGCAGAGGTCCACATTTTCCTGGGATTTGTGATTTTCTATTGGATATTGACGCCAATTCTTTACTACACGAACGTACGTTATCCTCACTTTCCGCCTGATACCCGCGCCCTGACGTGCTATCCCCTTTGCCAGTCATGGAATCTCGGATACTTCCCTATCTCTGCCAACGAGCCATACGACCGGCACGGCCAACCGTACAATGTCACGCGCGTGCTGACGCAGGAGGACCGCTTCGATAAAGCGGCGTACGATGACTACTCGCCGCTATACCTCCCTGCGACCTATGCCATGACCTACCTCCTCGCGTTCGCCCTGAGCACATGCGTCATTGTGCATACCCTGCTGTACCACGGCCGGAGTCTGCTTAATGGACTCAAGAAGATGCGGATTGAGCGTGACGATATACACGCGAAACTTATGAGGAACTACCCTGAAGTTCCGGATTGGTGGTACGCTAGTGCGTTTTGTGTGTTCTTTAGCTTGGCGGTTGTCGCTGTGGAGGTAAGGCGTTTTTGGCTGGTGTGGCATGTAGGTGCTTATAATTATTTTGTATTGGTAGGTCTGGAAAACAGAAGTGCCGGTGTGGGCTTTGGTCCTTGCGGTCCTGTTGCCTGTTATCTATATCCTGCCCTCTGGCTTTATTTATGCTATGACTGGCCAGGGTGTAAGTCCCCCCTACTTACGATGATAGAAAAGGTGTGCTGATATTAGGGATTTGTAGATTACGCTGAATCTTCTTGCTCAAATCATTCCTGGGACATTGCTACCTGGAAACCCTCTTGCCAACATGGTATGTTTGCTGGATGTATATTAAGAAGTTTTCCCGATTTCGCGGAATAGGTCTTCAAAGCTTACTCCGTCCAAACCCTCACCGAGGCAACATCGTTTGTTCAAGATTTGAAATTGGGTCATTATATCAAGGTTCCACCACGAGCTACATTTTTGGGTACGGCTTTCCATTCACGCAGTTTATCGATGACTAATTTCCCCACAAATAGTTCAACTGGTCGCTACCATTCTTGCTGCCTTTGTCCAAGTCGGAGTGAAAACTTGGATCTTTGATAACGTCCACGACATCTGCGACCCAAACCAAGCGAGTCAGCTGACGTGTCCACACAACCAAGTCTTCTTTACCGCATCAGCCGTCTGGTACGTAGTCTTTCCTCCCCATCCCCCTTTTTTTGCGGATCACTGAAATCCGGTGTGATAGGGGCCTTATCGGGCCTAGCAGGCAATTCGGCACCGGGTCGATATACCATCCCCACCTTTACGCAATAATTGTAGGAGCGTTCCTGCCGTTCCCATTCTGGTTCTGGCAGCGACGCTACCCCAATTCGTGGATCAAGTACGTCAGCACGCCCGTCATCCTTAATGGCGTATCGTCCATCCCTCCTGCAACGGGTATCAACTACTCGTCGTGGTTCGCGGTTGGGTTCGTATTCCAGTACCTCATTAGAAAGAAGAATTTCCCCTGGTGGAGCAAGTTTAATTATGTTGCTAGTGCTGCTTTGGATAGTGGTAGGTGTCCTCTGTGGCAAATTTTTTGTTAAAGGATACTGGGACTGATGTGATGGGTTTATAGGAACGGTTATTTCCCTCATATTCATTTTCTTCAGTCTGCAGTTCCCTAGGAACGGCTCGATATCTCTGAACTGGTGGGGAAATTGGGTACACCAGCATAGTATGTTTATTCTCTCCCCCCACGTATTACATACTAATATTTGGCTCGTAGCGGCCGACTGGCGTCGTCAGCCCTTCCTCCCCATCCCCCCTGGCGGTATACCCTAATAAGGGCCACTAGAATTATCTTTCTTGTGGGTTACCAAAATTCTTAATCCCTCCGCCCCCCTCCTTCTCTTTTCTCTCTGGTCTCAGGGTCGACACGCTTCGAAAATGCCATCCGCTCCTTCCTTAACCTTACATAACCTCTCTTTGTCGTTCTCTCCCCTTCCTTCACTCTTTCATGTTTACCCATTACTATGTTTGTGGGAAAAATAAGTCCGATGCCCCTTGAAGAACGTACACTTCATATCTCCGTCTCGCGTTGATCTGGTCTGGTTTGCTCAATACATAGAGTATCATCTTTTACATCATATATCTTCTTTTTCTTTCTCTTCCCTTCCCCGTGTATGTTCCCTTTACCTCGTAGGGCGGTATTAGTAGTATAGTCACAATAGGAGTGGTAGAATACCAAGCCTAGGAAAAATTAAAATTATTGTAAGACTCGGACTTACTTGTGGACAGTGGGACTTTTTAGATAAATACATGCATGTGTTATGTTATGTCAAGTTTCAGGAGTTAGGAGTGTCAAGCACAGGACAAAAGGTGACTTGATGCATTTTCCAACATGTATGTTGCTCTAGTCAATTTAGCCTGTCGACGTTCCTCATGTTCGGGCTCGGGACCCTGACGTAACCGTAATTGTATTGCATAGTCAAGAGTTCGGAGCAACCGTCGCTTAGCGCCCAAAAAAAAATTCGGGAGGTGGGCTCATGTTCTTATCACGGCCTTCGGTATGACGTTTGAAGCGCAATCAATACACTTTTTAGGGGAACACCCTTTTGACAGCACTGCCTTCTTTCTACTCACGAATGTCTTTAATGCTGTCTTCTTTGTATTCACAGGACAACCTTGAATACCAACGGGTGAACATGTGCCCACCCTGAACCGAATTGGAATCTCGTCAACTGTTGTCTTCCCCATACAGCGAGCCTCGAGGCTGAGGAGGGCTTATCCTAACGTCACTGCAGGACAGAGTAGACGATAAGTTAAGAGAAACTTTCCCACATCGATCGAGCAATGTGTTGTTTGACGACAGCGGCCGTGTGATTTCGAGTATCTGGATATAAGTGGACGGCCAAAAAAGTACAGATGGATGGCTTAAAGATATCCGGGCAGGATGGACATGGCGTTCTATTGAATTCCATCGATTTCGAGCGTTCTCCTTCTGTGTACAACTCGTCCAGCCAGATGACGCACGTTTAAGGGTTTAAAACTTTGTACCCCCCACAAACACCCCATATTTCCGATGATAATGGGCTTGTGGAGTGCCATTGTGACGAGGGGGCGTCCGAATTGCGTGGTCGCTGAGGAAAGGCTAACCCGAAGGAGGAGGAGGGCGTCTATGGGCGGACCGGACCCGATCTTTTAAATTATTGTCGACTCGGCCTTAAGATAAGATAAACAAAAAGTCTAAAATTAGGAGAAGTATCAGGTCTTAATGCCCATTTATGAAGTGCCCAAGATATATACCTTGGTGTGTTATGCCTTGGAACTGGGTTGTCGAGCACGCGACGCTAGGACTGCAGCCCTTTTTTCTTGCGCGCATATGACAACGATGGCAGACATAAGGAATACTTGTATCGCACCAACAGCGGTCAAGACGATAAAGAAGGGCATCGTCATCGATTTTGCCCGCCGTCCACAAGGGGCGAGGGAGAACTCATCGCTCTCGTCATCGTCTATAGGGACTGTACACATTGGTGTTCCAAGTGACTTGGATAAATGTAGGATGTCTACGACTAATCCATAGATCCATAGGCCTACTAGTAAGCAGGCGAAAATCAGGCCCTTCCAGGTCGTGGGGGTAAGTGGAGGCGTGACAGTTGGTTGACGTGCGTGGCGGCGCGCTACAACGATCGTGGTGGCATTATAAGGAATCGTGAGTGCGAACGCAACCACATTTGGTAAAGATAGTGGGGGATTGCGCACAACGTTGATGAGTGCGAGTATAAAGATAAAGGTCGAGAGCGCAAGTGAGAGATAATTGAGTCGAGTCAAGTTGCGGGGGAGTTGTCGAGGGGGCACTAGCGTTAGCATAGATACGGTCTCTGTGTCTAGGATCATCGTGAATATGTGGTGCGCAGTACAGTCGATCAGAGGTCCCAAAATTTCTAGCCACTGTTCGACGTTAACTATCGAGGTGGGAGGAAAGAGCTGCGGAGGCGGTGCGATGAAAGAGCCGAATGGGCCCGCCTTGGCACTATCCTTGGCACCCCATCATGATGTCCAAGTACATGTTTTCGAGCTTGGAGACATGAACACGCCAAAACGCGACCAGTCCATCATATTCAGACTAGTTTCAAGAGATATAAGTAATATTGGAACGCTGTCGAACAAAGGCCTAAACTTGAAGTTGAGTATCAAACAAAGTAAATCATTATACATACCTAGGTAGTAATCTTACCTCACGGCCGACATTCCTCTACTGTCAAGGAATAAAAATAACGAAACGTCTGTTCGAAATAATGAATCATTTGAATATTGCGACATGATGGGGTTTGGGTTCAAGGAAATTCGGAGACGCGGAAATATACTATGACCATTAGTCCACGTGATCGACACGGCTTGTCTAGTCACCTTCATACAAGGCTGCTACTAGGGCTCCTGGGAGGCTGAGCAGCAGCTAACTATCCTCTACAATGATATCCCGCTTTGCGAAATCGTTCTTTGCTGTCATAATACTTCTGGTTCGATCTCCTTCGCTGACGGAAACTTCATTAACTTTATTTCTTTCCATTTTAGTTTGTCATAGCAATGCTTGCTCTCGTTCATCCACCCTCACGAACATATATGGAACCATGGTCAGGCCAGCTATTAAGTGGGAGTCCGAAAGAAAATTCCACTCTACATCCGGGCACAAAAATCGTGGAAACACCACCAATTGGGGGCGTAAAAGGAGGCGTGATCATGTCGAAGTTAGGCAATGAAACTGCAAAGTAAGCAATACTTATGGTCTCTCTAATACATAAGACAATTCTTACAAGCCCGATAGAGCTGCCCTCGGACGTGCGACATGGAAATTGATGTATGGACACCGGCTCGGCTGTTTATTCTCCTGTGCTCATTTCCAACACATCCTTCAGGCATACGATGACACTGCGGTTTCCTGAGGTATGCTCTCTGAAATCCCACACAACCTTGCAGATAACTCGTAATTTTCTAGAATCCAACACCTGATGAACGTACCGCACTAAGCTCGTACTTCCATCTCACGTCACGACTTTACCCTTGTGGTGAATGCGCCGAAGAATTCCAGATGCTGTTAAAGAAGTTCCCTCCACAGGTGAGTTCCGGCTCCCATCATTTATACACCAAGGATCATATTTTGACAACCCCCAGACCTCATCTCGGCGTTCGGCCGCTCTCTGGTTTGTCATTCCCGACAGTTAACTACGCCCCAATTTAAAATTATACTCCCCTAGGCTGTGCTCCGTCCACAACGAAGTTAATAAACGGCTTAAAAAGCCCGAATTCGACTGTGCCCACCTCGACGATGAATACGACTGTGGATGCGATGATAGTCCCGTCGAGGGATCTCCGCCATCTAAAGTGGACCCAATGGATTTAGAATATGACCCAAGTAGAGACGATATTACAGGCGCCGATCTAATTAAGGGAGGACGATAGACGTCCATGGTTGGTATCGTGATTATTTATATTTTTGTATATCTATTTTTGTGTTCGCATTCAGCCCACTCACCCCATGCACCATATCGAAGCCTTCAAAACATATGGTAATCGATAATGTTATAATTAAGTTCATCCACTAGGGGCTCACCTTACGAACATATGGACGATACTGAAGATTACATCTTGGGGACGTCTTATTGGGATAAATTTGGGACAAGCGCCTGGGAGGCTGTGGTACAAAACCAGCACCCGATAGGCCATAGGACCCCGTTACTGGGCTATTCAAAACACAAATGGACATCAGAGGGATGTTATCTTCTTACGAGATCTCTATATTGTGGGTCAACGCCGGAAACGCCTTGTCTAAAAATCAAAGGATCGGAGTGTTCCAGCCTACCCACTTCACGTAGGAGCGTTCTATGTTAAAATTTCAAGGTTAGTGCGTTTCGCAAGGAGTTCAGGATTCATCTATCCTTCGACAGAACCACAAAAGTTAGCACAGATTCCTGCAGCAACCTCTCTTTTCAATCACGGTCACCTCACTAAAACATGAAACAGTGTCGGGATTTTGAAATTGGTGCCCCCAACTTGAAGCGGATCAAAACACCCCATTTATATACTTCATTTTGGCCCTCTATCCCCTAAACAACCTTCGTCCTTCGACCCAAACGAACGGCGGAGCGTCCGTGACGAGACCGACAAATATGTCAAAGCCTGAAAGAATGGACTTAAGAATCCATGAACACTTTCCCTCAAATCATATTAAACTAAGACGTTAGAGTTAGAGACCTGGAATATTGATAATTGTCTGCCGAGCGGCGAAAAGTAAGAGTAACATTAATACAAAACAGAACAAATAATACCGATTAAGAATAGTACAGGTACTTATACATCGAGCTGGTGATCAATGGTGTGCATCTTCCTCAAGCCCCTCCACTAACCAATTCTCCCATAACTAAAATCAATAAGTGGCCGACTACGTAGAACCACCATCGCGAGGGTCCTGGTAGGGGATAAATCAATTTACAAGCAGTACCACACAATTTCACGAACACACAATTATGTCCCTTGTCTCAATAGGCTTGTCGGAGACATGACCCAAGAGTACAGTCTCTTTGATGCTAACAGCGGTTCGTTCAGAACTAGAACACACACCGTTGCTAGACGCATTGTGTGTGTCAAGGAAAATGAAACTCGGAAACACGCTGGTCATGGGATCTGAGGATGAACCATACGCTGAGCGCCCGTGCCTGATCTGGAAACGTGCGTTCAAAACCACTAGAATCGAGTTCGCGTAGAGTTTCGTGATGATCATGCCAGACGTTGAATAGTACAGGCGGCCAGGGAATGAATAAAAAATAATGAGATTGACAATCGCTGTGACAGCTGTGGAACAATCTCATGAGAGAACGAAGCGCCAGGACAAAGTGCCACTCGCCCGTAGCAGATCCAGTCTCAATAGTCAAGCGAATAAATTTTGAGACTATAGCATGTGTCCGACGAAACCCAGAGTCATGTTTCGCAAGCTAAATGTAGGCTCTCGTTAGATATGGAAATGTGACAACGTTGAGGCTTGCATAGTATGTCATGCAAACTGCAATCATGATATCGCTAAACGCCGCAGCAGAACCCCAGATCTGTATAGGTATATGTCAACCAAATACATAGCACCATAAGATGTACCATACCCCAAGGGATATCGAAGTATCACGGTCGTGTATTTCACCCAGATCACCGTCTTTGTTAGAATCGTTAGGTTATGTATGATAAATAGATTGTCATGGAACGTACTTAACACATTAAAAGTGCCTGTAACGACTCCCCCAACTGCACCCAAGAGAGATATCTATTTCAGTTCGATCAAAGAGAAGAATACACAAGAGTGGTGATCATGCTCACGGTGATAATTAGAGATGGGATTTTCCACGATTCTGAAAGCAAGAAAATGCGATGTGCATAAAAGGTTTGACTAGCCAAGGCAACTGCAGGACCCAGGGTAAGGGCGTGGCCGAATACCCTCCAAAAAAAACATCTTTACCTAGACCACTCATGATGGGCACAATAAGCCAGTTATGGTGCATGGCCATCAAAGATCTCATATCGCCAAAACCATAACCAAACACGTCGAAGGCGTCTAGCGATACCAAAATCGTCTGAACAAGTTCGACGGCATAAAGACCGTAAACAAATAATTTGTAAGTAAGTTTATCTGCTGGGAATGCTTCATAATAAAGATCTAAAAAGTATTTAGTGTAATGCATAGCGCCTCAGCAAACTTTTACATACATATTTGAACATTAAGAGTACCAAAGAGACCCCAATGTAACAAGTACCCGACAACCTATTTTTCGGATAAATTTAGCGAAATGTATTGTCTTCTGAGGGTACGTCATACCAAAGGACCAGCCCTGTTCAACGGTCAACAAAGCCAATTGTAATTGTGAGTTTAGATAAGTAACTTACAGGTCCACGAGCCGTGTATTGGGGGGAAGCTCTGAGGCAGGAATCATGGCGCAGTATCGGATAGATACGAGGGATTAGTTTGAGGAGTATAAGAATCCTCGTTCTTGATCATCAAAATCCACACGGTCCCGTTTACAAAATAGTGTTTATGTTCACTCGCGTGGGAGCCAGAGCCCGTCTTGAGGCTCCACAAACTAGTGCCAAGAACCCTTGATCATCACGTCGCGCCGAAAATTTCACCTGAATATCGATAATTGGTCTTGGGACAATGGGAACTGAACTAGAAATAGCATGGAATCCCTAAGGCAGGCAGAATCGGACACACCACGCCAGATAACGACAGTGTTTCCGGTAGTAAAAGTGTTTTCCCTTGTGCCATAGCGTTTGGATTCCCTCACTCGGGATCGTTTTTGATATTGCGCTTTATTTTTGCTTGTTTTCGTATCGGCACCTTGGTCCTTATTCACCTTAACAGGATTTCCAAATGATCGCAGGTGCTTTTGGTGAGCCAACGCCGGCGTCGCCATTTATTTTTGGACCTTAGAATGGACATGGTGATGGAAGAATGAGTAACATGATGGTTAAAGCCGGAAGCGACAAAGAGCCTGAAGGTTAACGTTATGACCCGATCATAATGTACTGATTGGACCGTTGATTTACTCCGAATTAACGCTTGTTCCTCTATAGAGCTCCGTAACGGATTTCCGCAACAACTCTCATTACCCGAGTTCATTATAGTGGCTCTATCTAGGTGCAGGAGTACGGCTAAAGTGATCGTGAACGGTTCAGGAGAGGCGCCCCTGATTATGCTGGAAGCAAACATCGAGTCATGCATAAGCGTTCTTTTTTTTGAGGCGGGCGGCTCACGCGCATATTAGGCACGTCAATGGAGTAGCCACAGTACTGAGGACAAATTATAGTACGAAGACTCTTCAGGCCCGACCTAGATGTTCAATTTATCTCCATTTATAAACCTGGACCGCCTGAACGAACGTGAGTGACCTGATTTCATCAAATTCCCAACGAAACTATGAAACCCCTTCTCCGGTCAATAAATTAATGGCTAGGAGGATGCTGAATCATGGAAACTCGCCTACAAAATATCAATAGTCCAAATAAGACGATAAAGAACATTTCCATGACGGCCGTTGGAAGCTGGGGGTCGTGATATCCTTGACTGTCAGACCAGGGAACGCAAGCGTAGGCTCCATTCCTACTCTTGTGTGATACCCCGCTGGATGAGTTACAATCTCACACCTTGCGTTCCTTATAGGTGATATGGTGTCCACTGGACCATCACTTTGATACGAATGAATGTACGGGTACGGTTCTATCCAATTTCTTGATTAACAGGATCGTAGAACTAGTAAAATCTACTCTCTTCTTATGAATGGGGATGAGATTCCGAGCCCAGTCAAATATACATCGAGATGTCGGGAATATGAAAATTCTGCACGTCGTGTACGTTGGACCAATGTAGGCGATCCCGGACTCACAATGTTAGATAATTGACTATGCATTATCAATATCATGGGGGCGCTGATAAAAATTTTAATATAGAGTAACCAACGTAATATGCGACAACATACATTCTTGACCTTCATCTCAACAGACTCATTCAAATCGCGATCTGTAAGGACATCCTTTTTGATCGTAACAATGGTCCGTTCGACATTTGGGTATACATTATCATCGGGTTTGTCGTAGATGTCACGGAGGGCGAAACTTGAAAATGCGTTCGCTGTGTGGTCCGAGGACGAAGCATATGTGGAACGTCCATGCGTAATCTGAAAGCGTGCATTCAAGACCACTAGCATTGCGTTTGCGTAGAGTTTCGTGAAGATCAATGCGGGTGTTGTATAATACATACGGCCAGGAAAAACAAAGAAGACTATGAGGTTTACAATTGCTGTTGCAGCTGTAAAATAACCGGTGTGAGCTGAAAATGGAGACGGCGAGTCAATGCAACACTTTCCCGTGACGGATCCGGTCTCGATAGTCAAACGGATGAACCTTGAGACTATAGCATGTGTCCGGCGGAACCCGGTGTCTTTTTTCGTAAGCTATACTTTTGTTAGACAAGACACTATAATACTGGCTGGGCTTACATAGTATAACATGCAAGCAGCAATTACGATGTCACTCAGCACAGAGGCAGAACACCAAACCTACATAATTATCAATTAGTCGAAAATGTGATGCGAGAAAAATTATTATACCCCAATGGCTACCGAGGTCTTGCGGTTATTCATTTCAGTAAGATTCGCGTCTTTCTCGGATTTAATAAGTTGCGTATAACGGGTGGCGATGGTACGAACTCGTCACACTGAAAGCCCCCGCTACAATCCCCCCAACTGTGCTAGTGAGAGATACCTTTTTTTGATCTTCAGACAGGAAGTAAACAGGGAAAATGGCTATACGTACGGCAACAATGAATAAAGGGATTTTCCAAGACTTTGAAAGTACGAGGATGCGATATGCATAAAAGGTCTGGCTGACCAGGGCAACTGTAATATTGGGGTGGGGTCGTGGTTATCAGCTTTCCAACCAAATTCCTTACCTAGTCCACTCATGATGGGCACAGTAAGCCAATCATGGTGTAAATCCGTTGCAACCTTGACATCACCGAAGCCATACCCGAAAATATCAAAGGCATCTTGCGTTACTATAATAGTTTGGGCGAGCTCCACGATGTAGACTCCATAGACAAGCAGCTTGAAGATTAGTCTGTCCTCTGGAAATGCTTCATAGTATAGATCTAAAAATTATTAATGTGGGGTAGGAATATCAGACGGATGTCATATCCACATACAGAGTTGAACGGTGAGAGTTCCGAGTAGACCCCAGTTCAACAGATATCCAATAATCTGATTTTCGCCAAGCATTAACAAAAACAGAGTCTCCACTATACACATACATACCAGAGGACCGGTCCTGTTCAATATGTGAATTAATAATAAAGCCAATAGTGTAGATTTGCGACTTACAGTTGCACAATTTGAGTATTTGGGGGAAGGTCTGGAGCAGGAATCATGGTGTAATGCGGTAGATTCACACACACGTGTTATATAGTTTTTGGAGCCGATACGAGTCCACTTTTCGTAATATTACGGACCCGTCGGCTCATTCGTTCGGCAGTCGCGTTTATCTTTAGCGCTCGGTACGTCGTGGACATCATATGATACCTGGACGTCAATCGCGGTGTGATGAAGTTATATAAGTATATGAGGGTAAGCCCAACCTGAAACGGTTACCTATCTACGTTGGATATTTTGAAAATTCAAGTATGAGTCATGTGTGGCCATATTATATGCCTGGGCCCCTTTCTCCAAAAAGTCGCCCCAGTACCATGGGTGAGTTTGCAAGCCAGGACGCAACAGCCCCTTTAATTAATATGGGGAATGCATATTTTAACATCATCACCAAAAATTCCTCTCTTCCTTACCTCTCCCCTTCCGTTTCGAATTATTATCGCGAGATTGAAGCATCCCATGATGTGTGTATACTCTGACTAAAACCTACGAGTTTTCTGATGAAAGATGATCAACCTTCGACACTCCACGAGAATGGTCCATAGTACTGTAATGACGTGACAATTCAGCATCCTTTGATCCCAGCCTTAGGTGCTTTAACTTATCTTTGCCCACTCATTACCTAAATTTACCCAGGAATAGCCCAGATTCGTTTGTTAGGCAGGTGTCAAGGAGATATTTTAAACCGGTATTTGGTTGTTTAGAGTGGCTCAAAGGTGGATAGTATGATGGGAAAATTCTGGGATCTGTGTTGAGCAAGTAAACCTAACATCTTCAGATGTGGCGCTACGAGCGTGAGGAAAACTGAAACCCCCAGCGCTGTAACGGAGCAGGTACTGGTAAAACCGCCGAAGAACCAACATTACCTAGATGAAATACACAGCTGTAAACTTCCAAGTTAGCTATGTGTATGACTCTGAGAGGTGGAAGAATTGGAGTTCGAGTTGAAGGGAAAGCAAGTACTGAAGGACAAATGAGTAATCCGTAAATGACTCAAGGTTTGGACCTAGAAAGAAATGGCCCCATCATAATGATTCGGTCTAGCTGTTTGGCGCGTCCTTGTTTCGGTCTAATATTGACGTTGGTATCGAGTCTATATTGGTCAGGAAGTCGAAGAAAGGTTGGGAGACTTTCGATGAAAGTTCAACTCCGCCTGCGAAGATTGCGACCGGATAATCCCGAATGCAGTGCACTACCACATGCCTTAAAAAATTATTTCTACCTATGTACAGACTCATGATTGGCACAATAAGCCAATTTATAAGCTCAGGCTGGACTCCCCGTACGAACGCAAGTGATCCCATTTCGCGAAGTTCCTAACGAAGCTATGACACCCTTTCTCTGGTCACTATATTGGAGGGGAGAGGATCACAGAAACTCGTGAAGCATGTCCCAGGAAAGGTTCAATAGTTCAAATAAGACATTGAAGAGTATTTACATGACAACTGTTGAATGCTGGGGGGCCGTGATACCCTTGAGTACCAGATCATTTCCCCCTACCAGGGAACGCAAGCGTAGGCTCCATTCCTACTTTTGGGCAACCCCAGTTAGATGAGCTACAATCTCACACCTCAGGTTCTTTATAGATGATATGACGTTCACTGGACCATCACCTTGTTATGAACGAATGTATGGATGTAGTTCTGCCGACCAAAACCCGAATTCTTGATTAACAAGGTTATAGAGCTAGTATAAACCACTTTCTCCCTATGGGTGATGATGAAATTCCGAGTTCAGAAGAATATATACCAAGACTTCAGAATCATGAAAATTCTGCATGCTGGTTGAGTCGTGTAGGTTGGACCAATACAGACAACCTTGGACTCACAATGATGGACAATCAACTATACACGGTCAATATCACGAGAACGCTGACGAAATTTTCAATATAGAGTAACTGACATATGCGACAACATACATTTGTAGCCTTCATCTCGACGGGCTCATCCAAATCGCGATCTGTAAAAACATCCTTTTTGATCGTAACAACGGTCCGTTCGATATTGGGGTACATATTGTCATCGGATATGTCGTGGTTGTCGTGAAAGACGTAATTTGAAAACGCGTTAGCCGTGTTGTCTGGGACTGAAGGGTATGTTGAGCGCCCGTGCATGATCTGAAAGCGTGCATTCAAGACCACTAGCATTGCATTTGCGTAGAGCTTTGTAATGATCAAGGCGGGCGCAGAGTAATACATACGACCAGGGAAGGCAAAGAAAATTATGAGGTTCACAATCGCCGTAACGGCTGTAAAACAATCATGATCAGTGGACGACAGACAGAAACTCCGTGTAATTTTCACCTGTGGCGGACCCGGTCTCAATAACTAAACGAATAAACTTCGAGATAACAGCGTGTGTGCGGCGGAACCCAGTGTCGTGATTCGCAAGCTAAGCGTGCCTCTTGTTAGACCAGAAAATAAGATAGCATTCGGCTCACATAATATGTCATGCAAACCGCAATTATAATATCACTCAACGCTGAGGCAGAACACCAGATCTACCTCGACATTAGTCAGTTAAACTCGCGACGCTGCGAGAGGTAACACACCCCGATCGCTATCGATGTCCTGGCGTTGTTCATTTGAGTAAGGCTGCTGTCTGTCTTGAAGTTTTGAGGTCATGGATATCAGGATTAAAGGGTTTGCGGACTCATCAAGCTAAAAACGCCTGAAACGATTCCACCAACTGTGCTCGTGAACGATATCTTTTGTCACTCTCAGTTAAAGTTGAAAATCAAGAAAGTAAAGGTACGGACGGCGACAATTAACAGAGGTATCTTCCGAGATTTAGAGAGGATGAGAATGCGATATGCGTAGAATGTCTGGCCTGCCAGGGCGACTGTGGGCTCCAGTAAGATTCAAGCTATGACCTCCCTATGAAATATTTACCTAGACCGCTCATAATAGGCACAGTAAACCAATCATGGTGTAAGTCTGTCGCAGACTTGATATCGCCAAAGCCGTAGCCGAAAATATCAAAGGCGTCCTGCGTCACTAAAATTGTTTGAACAAGTTCGGCGCAGTAAACCCCGTAGACGAGCAATTTGTAGATTAACTTGTCTGTTGGGAATGCCTCATAGTATAGATCTGAATGACATTTGGTGTGGGGTAAAAAAGGTAGGCGGAAGTTCACATACAAAGTTGAACAGTGAGTGTCCCAAAGAGTCCCCAGTGTAGCAGGTATCCAACGATCTAACATTCGCCAAGCATCAATAGACCACCCGGTACAGTCCAAACATTCGCATACCAAAGGACCAGTCCTACATAGTTGATGAATCAAGAGAAGAGTCAATTACGTAGTTCGTAACTTACAGTTGCGCGACCTGGGTAGTATTGGGAGGGAGTTCTGAAGCGGGGATCATGGCACAACGCTAGCTGATGTGAATGAACCCGTGCATATAATGTAAGAGTTGGGGCCGATCCAACTTATCAAGGCCTTCTTCGTAATGTCGCGGGTTTCTCGGTTCCACCTGGATTTAGACCGTGCGTAATACGTATTGTGCGCACTGTGCTTTACATGGATTTTAATTGCGACCGACACCGCTACCGCATGTAAGTATAGACCCAACCTGAAACTTTAATCTCCTGGACTGTTGATTGATGACCACAAATTCTATCGTTGAGTGCGAATAAAAGATATTTTTGTTCACACACCTGGGTTCTCTATTCCAAAAATGAAAGAAAAAAGTCACCTGAAATAGTCAACAAGTTCTCAGAATTGATTCATGAGAGGGTATCCAACCATGAAGCAGACATACCAACAACACTATTGTAATCTTAACATTCCCCATCCTTCATCACTTCTGTACCATTATTTGGATTGGCTATCGAACCATCGACGTTTCTCACGACATGCCCACTGTAGACATGGCCTGTAGATCTTCTGATTCGGAAGAATGATGGAGCTTCGACATCCCAGAGCAAGTGACAGCGCTAGCTCGGCCATATTTTTGACTGGGACAACCCATGGCACTGTACAATGTGGTGATACTCCAGTTCGACGAGCTTTATTTGATGTCAATTTAGTAAACGTCATCTTTTCCGAATAAGAAACATGGGCGGAGGCCTAATTTGACATCCTCGCCCTCCCTCTACGGGCGACTTGTTCGCGGTAAAGAGGATAATAAAAAGACTTTCAGATACATACTAAGGAGAAGTTTTACTTGAACACGCCTGGTATTTTGATGATGATTAATGTGATTAGTATACACCTGGAACTGTCTTGGGCATAGTGGACTAACGTCTTTAGGTGTGACGCTAGAGCGTGAGGAGGATAGTCGGGGCTAGCGTTGTCATGAAGCGAATATCGGCGGGGTACGAGAGTTCCCTAGACGAGGGATTATCGCTCAAAAATTCAGAGCTGGGTTTGCAAATGAGAAGTAAGCACTGGAGGGTAGATAAGTAATCAGTATACTTTAGTATGTGACTCAAGGTTCAGGCCAGAAAGGGGCGCCTCTATTGAGATAGAGTTGGTCCAATCGTCTACGGCATCTACGTTTATTTCGCTATAATACTGATGTTGATTAGTACCGAGTTAACTATTTTGGTTAGAAGTCGAAGAATGATTTTCGATTTGAAAAGTTCAGCTCCACGTGAGAAGATTGCGACCGGGTAATCCCGAATGCAATGCACTGCCACACGGCATGTCTCTTCTCGTCATTTTCACCCAAATACGCCATGATTCAATCGCAAACCTAACATTGTGCTATTTGAGCCCGCCATAGCCTCTAATATTCAATGGTTGATCTACGTTTTTCTCCGTTTTCGAGTCACAGAGATACTGTCGAGTCTATGTGCCTTTCAAGTTCTCGACACGGTCAGTAAATCCCGGCCCAGGGAATTTGATTGATGTCGCTTGGCCACACGCGAAAATAATGCACTGCCCGGCGTTCCTCAACCACTTACCCCCACGGGCGCATGTGTCCGTAAAGCTCTCGGGACATGATTATGATAACGCTGAAGGAGACGCAGTCTGACCCAGCAGCGTCGATCCTACTACCAGAAAATGGCTCGAAGCAGCCCTCATTCCCCTCGCCCCCGCTCATCGTAATCAATGTCCTCTCCTGCTTCCTAGCAACAGCAGCCTTTGCCTCTGCCCTGACCCTCGTCTTTGATTCTGACTGGCCTGAGTTCGCCATTCCCAGCGGTGTCGGCTTTGGCTTCACAATATCATATCATTCATACCTCTATGTATGTGTGCAGCGGCACTATAGGTCGCGGAAAGAGACGTTCCAGTCACGATTACCACCCACCCTATGCCTTGCACTCGCCTTTGTGCTGGCCTCAGCATGGAGTATCATTGTTTGGATGGATACGATGTTTTGGGCATGGCCCGACGAGAGTTACCGTGGTTACATGAGCTCAACAATACCCTTGGGGGCGAAGATATCCACCATTGTAGCAGGGATAGAGCTGATGACTGTCCTCTACATTGCGTTGAAGTGTACGATAGAGGTCTGGGGCGTGGAAAGGGAAGAGGCACGTCATGGACACATCATGCAACCTCCACAGAGCGGCGACACTCTTAATTTTGATGAGACCACACTCAATCCGTAAGTCCCATCCAATTATTTCGTGTTTTCTTATTTGATGCATTTCGACGAGCAGAGATGCTGTGTTGCCTACACTGCCATTCCCCACCCCCCGCTACATGTACCTCATTTCAATCATCCTTGCCACGGTATCACTGTTATTTGCGCTATATGTGGGCCTACTCTTGTTTGGCATCGGCCCCTTCTTCGTCGCCAATCTCTCTGGCTTCGTCCTCACTGTACCCTATCACGCTGCCAGTTTCGTCTCCTCCGGGCGCGCCCCTCGTCTCTCACCTACCCTTTCTTCCCGCTTTCGCAGGAGCGTCCCCCTCGCTTTCCTCTTCGTCGCCGTCTGGTGTGCCGTTTTCATTGTAAACATTTTCTCCCGCCATCTCGAGGAGTGGCAAACAAACCAGTTCAATACAATTGGAGCCACCGTCACTTCAGGCGCCGAATGCCTCGCCACGGGATATATAGCTATCCGATCTGTGCTAGACCGATTCCATACTTGATATTTGGATACTGAACACTGAACGCTGAACGCTGATACCCGGTGTATAGAATGACACATAATGTTTGTAAAAGTAAGATATATAATAATCAAAACCACATCCACGGACCGTCACGACCATCTTTTTTTTTCAGTCAGGTAGGGATGAGGAAGTGAGCGAGACAGCCCGGAATGAACTTGATGTTAACAAAAATTCATTGACTCGCTTCAGCGTCGTCCGTGATGGGTTCGCCAAGGGTCTACTAGAGATAATCCATTCTAGGCGTGTGCGGATCGATTTCTTATCAGCTAAATTGAATATATCAGTATTTTTATTCACGATACAAATCTTTCAAGGTGAACGGACGCAATGGAGCTGGTTCAAACAGGGCAAGGTTTCCTTCATCGTCAAAGAACTTCTGGAGAGCCGTAAGGGCCACACCGACGCTCATGTCTTGCCCAGTATTGCATGCGATGCAAATATGTTTCCTATCCGAGAGATATTTTTGGATATACGTTACAGAACGAGGTAAAGCATCCTGTAGGAAGTGTATTTGTCCTTTTTTACCGTCGGGGACACGTAACTGTAGCACTGGAGGTGCAGAATCAGAGAAAATGACGCCTGCGGCACCGGCATCATCTGATGTTAAAAATATATATGCCATGTCTAGTTCGTGGCCGCCAGGGGTGATAACGCCGGGGACTTGAGGTCCTTCTAGATCCGATATAGCACATATTGACAAACGACCGCCTACTTTCGCGATTGGACTTGGTGGGGTTTTACCGTTTGTATTGCCTTGAGTTACCAGAGAAGAGATCAAATGTGGTAATTGGGATCTGTCAGCGGCGAGGAGATCGTCTTTGTGCTGCCAGAACAGGCTTGGTGTTAGACCCTGCAAAGTAGTGTAAGACGAGCGAAAGAATCGCCAAGAACACGCGTACCATACTCCAAAGTTCATGATCGTCCCCAGAACCCTGTATATACGAGAACCCACCATTTCTCCGCTCTGTGCCAGAGGTGGCCTGCTTTGATGCAGAAACACAAATCACTGGGGTAAAGATAGGGTCCTTCATATCTAGAGTCGGCAGGGTTGTTGTTGTTGGAGTGATCCACATAGGTCGAAGGGGCAGGTTAAGTCGAGGAAGAGCAAATGAAGATTTCTGGAATGTTGTTGAGTTTCTTCAAGAAGGCGGCGCGATAAAAGAATTACGTGAAGAGCCTCTGCCCATGCACCTAGGCGTTCCTCTATTTGATTGTGTTCTTGACTGCTGACTGCTCCAGGAGGGGTATACAGAGCTGGATCCCACTGGCCTCTGGGAATATCGGGGAAGCGAAGAGCCATGGTACGATTTATTACCGCGCACCATATAGGGACAGTTTTCGATAGAGCATCTGGAATACGCTTCCCTGCTCTTGTGGAATCGACAAGCATTATACTATAGATCTGTTGAGTTAACAGACCTTGTCTCCAAGCACTAAAAAAGTACCCATCGCTATCCACAACTACCCGTAAAAGGTGAAGATTGGCCCGCCGTAGATTAAAACTCCAATTCGAGAAATGCCCGTCCGTGGATTTGAAGTACGCTGGAACATCCAGAGCCTACACTCTAATTAACACCGATTGGGCGGGCTTCGATTGCGATACTCACAATTGAAGGGTTTGAGTACCACGACCCACAGCGTAAGTTGGCTAGTAAAGAATTAGACGCGATCTGGGACTGCTAAGTCGCGACATACGCAGAAGTGGGATCAACGGATATGCTTGATGAACTTGGTCAACAAAAGTCGCGTCCTCAGCTATCGAATGCAGCCTGTTGTAGATGTCCAAAGATTCTTTCCGCAAGTACTCGAGGGCATCTGCGGCTTCTTTCCTTGCGTCAAATTGTGCGAACTCCACACTGCCTGCCCCGAGCGTTGGGAGGCGGCCTTGTTGACCATGGCGCATGGGATCAAAAGCCTTTGCTTACGTAAGGACTCGGACAGAAAAAAGACGTAGAGAATCTTGTCCTTTTCCGCTTCCCATTCGTGGGTCTTGGTATTGAAATTGTGAAAGCTTGGCCCTCGCTCGATGGCTCAGGCATGGAGCCCACCCACAGAAAGTACCGACGATCCTAGAACTATTCCTACTTTGAATGGTATAATTACTTCCCCCATCACTACCCAATCATGGTCATCTGGTAGCCAGGATTTCGTGGTCCATAACGTTCACATCCAAACTCACGATCCAAATTTACCACCGATCGAATGTGCAATGTTACTAGACTCGCGTATGATCAAGCATTTGCCGAAGAATCTGGTACAGCAATTACAACCAGCGCAACCCTGCTTCGAGATCAAGGACGCTGGCGATAAAGGTGCTGGCATGTTTGCCACACGAGATATCCCAGCTGGCGCCCTCATACTCGTCGAAAATCCAGTCATTATAACCCCAGCATCTATACTCCTCCCCGAAAAATCTGGTGCATACCAGACTCTCTTCAATAATCTTCCACTGACCGCACGCGAGGAGTTGTTGACCATGACGAATTGTCGATCACGCGAAGAGTGTAACACAGATGAAGAGGGCATTGCGCGTACAAATGGAACGGGAATAGATCTCGCATTCCCATTGGGCATGGAAAAAGACCCAACAGCAAAGGAGTACGGAGCAGTGTTCTTGAAGATAAATAGAAGTAATCATAGGTGTGATTAGCCATGATAATCGCTCTCATGACAGTTTTGATCGTATTTTATAGTTGTGGTCCAAATGCAGCACACAAATGGGATCTGGCATCCTTCTCTTCATCGTTATACGCCTTGAGACCGATCAGTGTTGGGGAGGAGATCACTATGATTTACACAGATGTGACTGCGTCACGAGAAGTGCGGCGGGCAAAGCTAAAGCGCCTTTACGGATTTGATTGTGGATGCACATATTGTGATCTACCAGACGAGGAATCGATCGTGTCAAGCGATGCGGCTCGAGCCCAGCTTCGTGATTGGGGGCATACCCATCCAGGATATCTGAAGTGGTCGACAGATTTGTGTCGAGCGGATGATGTCGTTATCAAATCGCACCAGAATGCGCTGAGACTTATAGAACGTGAAGGAATGCAAGGGCTTCAGTGTCTATACATGGAAGAGATAGTCTTGAGTTATGCAATACTTGGAGAAGAGTCCGAGTTTAGAGCCTGGGGGGAGCGGCTTCTGAAACTGTGCACAATACAAGATCGACAGCTGGCAGAAGACCTCCAGAAATGGTTGGCCAATCCTAAGTCAATGAAAAAGTGGGCTTGGAGGAAGAAACAGCGAATGCGTAAGTGATCATCGATTTAGATCTCCACAGTGAAGCTGAGCGAGGCGCCTCAGAAACATCAGGAAGTCGACGAAGATGCGTCGTACCGCCATCCCCCGATATGTTATACCTACCACTGCTGTTTTAATAGTATATATTCCTTTTAAGGTCAATTATCCACATGGGACATCAGGGCGGGGTATCTGAATCTCCGTCAGCTCCTTCAGAGTTAAACAGTAGCTGGAAATTTGATCCACCTATCAGGTCGGCTTATACCATTTGTCAATGAATGTGCCGAGCTTTCGTTTAGTCCGACTGCTTCCCATAAGCGAGTCAAGATCCTAAAGTGAATGTTAACGTTGCCAAATTTAGAGGAAGTTTATATAGGCTGTACTTTTTGCAGTCTTCCAACATTGGTAACCAAATCATCGCCTTTGAACTTGGCTTTATCTTGTAGGCAGACAGCATCTGGAGAAAGAGAAAATGGTGGAGAGGTGTTTACCGGTGAATATTCATACACCCGAGAAAGAAAAGGTGCATGTATTGATCTCCTGGATATACATACTCAGTTGAACATATGTACGTTTCTTAGGTTTTGAAGAAAAACTCACGTTGCTGATAACGCCAAAGGTAGTCCTACTATCAAGGTTTTTTCTCGTTCTTGTAGAATTTCGGTCCGCTCAATAAGGAACGCCAATTCCTGGATGATGTCATTCTGTTGGAGAAGTACAAGTGGAGGGGCATCCCGAGGTCGCAAATCTGCTCCGACCACTTGAGTATTACACACATAATTGTTCCACAGTCAAAATAACCTTTTAAGTCCTTCAGAAGGGCCGAAAGTCTTTCTTCCAACTCTTCATCCAAGCTGTCCTCGGTGGGTTTCGGGGGTGTGATTTCATTATTTTCTTTGGAGCTTCGAACATCATCAACAATCTCTTCAAGTTCGATCCCCAGTGCTCCGATTAATACCTCTGAATCCCTGGCCTGTTTCTCGATGGTGGAAAGAGATTGCTGTAGCATCTTGAGGGGCTCGATAAGATCATCTTTGTACGCAGTTATAGTCTAGAGAACTAAATATGAGCTCTAGTTCAGGAAATCGGCCTAAATCCTAAATGGGTACCTGGTCTAGGATTTTTCCCCTTGCGTCCAAGATTGCAGCTTGATCAAGGGACCACGCTGTTTCCAGTATATCGTTGACATCGAGATCCCGACCAAGGCCAATGTCAGTACCGATATTCGTTTCAAGGATTTGTTGAAGTGTGGTGCTAGTAATGTCGGAGGATTCGAGTGTGTTGCATATGTCCTCGAGTTCTTGAAAATATGTTACTTCTAATACAGATTCGTACAGCTGAGCTGTAAGGACATCTTGTAATTGGGCGGCATCCGCTTTGATCACATCCAAGCTGGGTATCTTGAGAGAAGTATCATCAAGCTGCTCAGTTTGGAGAGCGTGAAGGTCTATGATAGAGGAACGAAGAGATGCGAGACTAGATAAAGATTTGACCGCGACACCAAGTTCCGATACCACTTCTGTAACGACTAGACTGCATTCTGCGGAAAAATGGATGAGATGTTGTCTGGCATGTATAACGAAGTATCACGGACTTTCCATAGTGGATCCGGAGCATGGATTACATCCAATGGCGTCAAGAAGGGATTGGGCCCCCTTAACAGTCGAAGATATGGTGGTATCTCCCTGTCGTCAGGTAGATACAATTTTCGCGAGATCTAGGAATTCCTACTTACAAGGAGGGACAGATCAGCAAGTCTGTCTTGATTTTGATTAATGTCCAGTGTTTCTCTTTCAAGGGCGGCTTGCAACAATTTGACAGATTGCGTCATTTTTTGAGAGGCAAGTCTAGAATACGAGTAAGTGGGAATTAATCGGTTATGACCAAGTGTTACCTTGTTTGCTGCAAACGTATTTTTAATAGCCGTGCTTCTTCTTCCCATAGATTTGTTTCGTTATTCATGTATTCGGCCTGTTTTCTTAAGAATTCAGGTCAGAAAAATATTGAACACTAAATAACTTCGATACCAACTTCAGACGCGATGGCAGTAAATATCCAACTGGAATAGTTTCTGCGTCGCCCATGTCAGTGGCGACCGGTGGACCTATATGTTTTAGGCTGTCACAACTTGATAAGCACAGGAGGGGCTTGACGACATTTTCCTTACATTTTGACTTCTTCAGCTTCTAGTGCAATGGCGCGAAGATTTTTGTTGTATTCATTTCCCTCATCAACGGAAATCGTATCATCCTTTTCTCCGTTACTATCACCCAACTGAGCCGCAAGCCAATCCAACAATTTCATTCCGGCCGGTAGATCAAGTGCCCATTCGATATCGGAGTCCGCAACAGGAGGCCCTCCGAGGTCAAATATAATTTTGGTTAACCTCTTCGTGCTTGATTCATTCATCGTGACGCGGTTCTCCCGAGTGGTCAGAGGAAGAGAAACGGTGGTTATGGCCACGAATGGTCTGAGTCGGTTTCAAATTAGGTACATAGCATCACGTGATCATTTAGTTTCTCGAGGGACAACCAACATTTTGAAACTTGAAACTTTACCCAAGTCCCACAGGCTCCTTGTTTCGTGCTAGTGCCAAGTAGGGATACACGCGCACTACAGCTCACGGACAATTTTGCGAAGCTTCGAAGATACTGTCAGTTGGTAATTGTTTCTGGAGGGAATAGTAATATAGGTTTGTAAATCACCGCCTGGAGGTCTGATCTGATTGTCCGAGTCTGATTATTGACACGTTGTGGATAGGTTTCGTTATACAGCATCCCTTATCGTTGTTTTGAAGATTAAAAGCAGTATCTAAACATTATCAATCAGCTTCAATCATCTCACAATCACAAGTTCCGAACAGGATGTGTCATGAAAGCGTAAGGACAATTTTACTCAGCTTGCTAAAAGGATGCACGCCTCGAGAGCTTGATTACTCAGGTGAATAGGTGTGCAGGATCAAGAGAATATTTTCTGAGTTTTGTGCACATTTGACGTTAAGGCAAGCACAAGCCTAAGGATCTACAGACTCTGAGAAAAACGGGTCAGGCTAATTTTGTAAACGCTGGCAATATTCTTCAAAAAAGAAAATTTCGTTTAAAGAGACGGCAGGAGACAGGCTTTAAATCTTTTTAATTAACGAGTTTGGCTTCCAGGGGATATGGTGTGGAATGCACCCTTCCGAGGTAGAGTTCGCTTGAATTGGGACAGAAACCGAAATTCTGTGTGTCGCGGAAAAAGCGGTTACGCCGAAATACTTTTGGGTATTGTATCATGGGTCCAAAAAGGAGTGAAGGTCCGCGTTATACGAATCTGTGCAAACATTGATACGGTACTCACAACCAAAACCTCCTTGCCATCGATGTTTGGGCCCGAATTTCCACGTGCTGACAACATCTTGAACTTTATTTCAGCTACCACAACCAAATCAACACAACACAATTTAGGCCTCCACCTCATCAACCTACCACCTACCTTTGAAACAGTTATTACAACCCCCCCTGGACTCACGTTGATGCCGCCTGATATGACTTTGCTACTCGAGAAGCCGCTTTTACAGATATTATCCAACATAGTGGCTGGGATCCACCCACCGAATCCTGCAGGTCCATCTACATTGTATGAACATTTTACACGTACTTGTTACTCGGAAATCATCAGACCAGAAGCCTTGAAGGAATGGCTCGGGCCGAGTCATGTCAGTGGCGCGCTCTCGCTCGATACCAAAGAAGATGACTCTGAGCCATCGCTGGTTTTTTACAACAAAGTTTCACGGCGGTTATTTGAGGCTCTATCGGATCAAGAACTCGCACAGCTAACGTTAGAATATAACGAGCAGTGGATGTCCGCCAAAAAGAGTTATGAGCAAGCGATGAATACGATGTATGGGCACCTTAACATAGATCAGTGAGCCAATTTTTCCCCTTGACATTTCAAATAAATCAATCCCATTATACCTTAGGATCATGGACGATATTCCTGATGTGCTAAGCATGGTACTAACTGCATTAGAGACTTTGACGAATAATCATCTAGTTCTTTGGGCCGGCGGTGCCGGCAAGCAAGGGATTGGTTTGATTAAGTGAGATCAAATATTTCCCACCGACGTAAAATTCTGACCCATGGACAGTGTCACAAGCGATAACGCACAAAGTGAGAAACCCATATACCTCCCGGAGTCCCAGAAGAAAAATTTTGAGCAAATGGCGAGGCAGGCCATGTCGGCACAGCAGGATGCTTTCATAAGTCAGCACTTAATTAAAAAAAATCAGTGTTAAACATGCTAAGTTTATCTTCCGCTTTAGACAAATGTGTTACTGTGTCGGCTCTCCTTCCGTCAAACATTTTTCATAAGGCACCACAGAAAAGAGAATCAGCTAACAAAGTGGAATCTACGAATGTGCAGAGTGGCGCCTCATCTCTTTCACCCCTTTCACTTGACACCCCGCCACCATTACCCAGCTTAGGTGAAGATGAGGATGAGCAATTAATGCCTATGCCATCTCCATCTCCCCCAGTTACAGGTGCCCTCTCTTCGATGCCTCCCTCAGTCGAAGACGGGGGTCCTAGCATCTCAAATATTGTGGTAGAAATTGAAGAACAAGTCCTAGTGACCCAAAAGCGCGCACGGGCATCAGAGGACTCTTCCTCTGTACTATCGACACCTGCCAAAAGATCTAAATTCACATCCACACCTTCGCCGTCAACTATATCATCTTTGCCCCGGCGTTCACCACGGAATTTAACCAAAGCTAGATGCATGTCTATCAGCCAGAGCTCACCCACAACAACAATAGGCCCCCCGCCCTATGCTACGCGAACTGGGTCTTTCCGAAATACTTTGGTGACTGATTCCCCTCACCAAACGGTTAACAGGCGTTCCACGATACCTCTCACTCCTGGCCTGCCAACGCAGTCAACATCTCGAGATGTATCACTCCCTCCAATCTGCTGTTTTGGTCAACTGAAAGCTGCTCGCCGAACTTCTGTTCCGTTCCCTCGACTCCCACTATCCGCTCTGCCTACATCGTCCGTAGTACGTTTAAATCCCAGGGATAAGCCCTTGCCTGTCAGTTGCCCAGCACCAATACGGGCTATGATCGAAAAAATCCCCAAGTCGGCTGGTTGGATGCCGCGTGCCCTCTCCAGTATCCTCGCCGTTAATATCGGACCTAATTACTACCACCTTGTCATTTGCCTCATTAATCTTGAAAGCCTTTACGGATTTGTTAGCGGGCAGCGCGGCCCCCGCTCAAATTCCCGCCCAGACGTACTCGTAAAGTGGATTAACTCCGGGCGTACGCTCTCTGAGAAAAGTTGTGTTGTGAGGGATGTAGGTGCATACGCAAAGAAATGGTGGAGGTGGTGGCAGACCCTGCAGCCGAAGTGGCGGGTCTTCGATAAAATGGGGGTACCTATTAGTGTAGCAGAACCGACGACGTTTGAAGCATGGAATTGTCTGCTCGTTCCGGGTGCAAACGGATTTTTGGGGGTTGTAGCGTCGCTCTATTGGTGGGGGTGCAGTTTGCTCACGTTGAAAGAGAAGCAGAGGAAAGAAGAAGAGGGTAGTTGGATGAGGGCAGTCGAGGACTGTACGTGGGTGGTGGAATCTCTTGTAAAGTTGATGAAGATAAGAAACAAATCAAACATGGACGATACTATAGATTTTCTCCATAGCGATTCAGACGAAGTTGATGATAAAGACTCGGAGGATGAAGAAAACGAGTTACAAGAACTCGAAGTGGTGTGTTGATATTATTTTTCTTCTGCTCGTACTTCCCCCACATGTTCAACTTTTTTGAGACCCTGCCCACGTTTTATTGTATTTGTGTCGAGGCCAATATGTATCTCGCTGTGGCGTTTTCCTGACTCAGTAATTTTGCTTGGACTACGATGTTGTACCAAGACACTTTTCAGCCCCTTTGCAATTTTGTAAATTTCGACAACTGTTGTATCTATGATGAATGTACTGTAATACAATCAACCAGACTGTATAATACTGGCCGGTGACCACCCAATCCAAAGGGAAATCAAAGAGTCAAGATATTTAACTACGGGCCTACTGTAATCGATTGCTCTTGACGCTATTCCAACGTCATAACGAGGGCCTGCTCTCAGCATTCCTGAATCAATCATCGAGTCCATATAACCTGGAGAGGAAAAAGTAAACCAAAGGACGACCCAAGTAAGTCCTAGGGCCTTATGGAGTTTTGTAGGTGAATTATATCCTGCTTTAGCGGTCGCTGCGATCAGGGCGTCTTCGAATGTGATTGCGAGAATCTGTGCCATAAAAAAGTACAAGGGCCGTATGTCCGATGGGTGGATATGGATGATGCCTGTTATTACAAAGGCCGTGCAAAGCTGGACAAAACCAGATGCCTTACTTCCAGTAGGAAGATTGAGGAAGCGAGCGAGGTGCTTTCCATGAGATGAAACAAGCTATAGATCACATCTTCAGTAAACACCAAAGAAATGGCGTGAAGAAGGCTCACCCTTCGCATGTTTTGATGCCATGTCCGGCTAGAATCGGTGTCTAAGTTCTTCAACAAAACAGTTCGATCCATTAAACAACTCACCCCCAAAATGCGCGCACGGTACAGGTTTCAGTCCAGTTCCCAAAAAAGGGAGGCCATCTTTGTGGTTCTGAGATCCCAATACCAACACTGATGATCGATAGTGTGGTATGCGCTATATTTATGGAAGCACTTGATCCCAAGGCGAAGAGGAGTGCGCCAAAAAGTTGCCAATAATATGGTTGCGAGACTGTAGGAATAGAGTTTTCCGCGTAGATAGAACTTGACGCAACGATGGCGTGTACGATATCGAGTATTACTAGATAAAGTCCCATCCTCAAAAATTGAGAGATAATAAATCGACCGCGGGTAGGCTGTGGATGAATTGAAAAAACTCCTTTGGGTTCGTGGGCCCATCCCACTCCTCTAGTATTAGAAAAAAGGCACAGTGCCCAATGCAATCGAGCCCAAAATGATGACTTGGATATGGGTTCGTGCTGGTCAGACCGGCGCAACTCATGCTGGACGTCCGTGAGAACAATGTAGTCGGATGCAATGAATAGTTGGGTCAAAAAGATGGAACGAAGAGGGGCGTCAATCCCCGGATCGTTGGTGGGGTTGTCGAAAAACAAGATGTAGACAAGGCCTGCTATTAATGGCCACACGGCCCAACGAAACGGCGAAGGTTTCATGGTTATGCCCCATATAAGCAAGAAAAGTACGAGTACGTGGGGCACGAAAGATTCGCGCATCTTCTGGATCCAATATTTGCCCTACGTTAAATGTTGAAACTTCGTGGGGGGTGAAGAGTGCCCGGGCCATTAAAGGAAGTTGGAGTACATCAAAAATTTACGTGTCCCCTGAGTCCGCTGTAATGGCCCTGATCATGAAGTAAGGCGTTTGGTGCGTTTTTTCACCCGCCACACGATACCATTTTGACATTGGTATATTCAAGTAGCTGATGGAACGGCAGCTAAGCTCGTCTGTGGCGAAACTCTCGAGTTCAAGGATTCTTCACGTATGTCATGAGTTCAATTCGAGTTCAAGGAAGAGACGGTGGCTGTGCCATTTAATTTGAACCATCATATTATAATTTTGTCCCACAAGGGTCCAGAGTCTACGTAAAACACAACTGCTCCAATTTTGGGCTCTGCTCATTGTTTGGAACAATGGCGGGCCTACTTTCGGGGTTCATGTCGATACCTTTGATGAGTATCGTGGGATGGGCGATTATCCCAGACTTCGCCACGAAACACGTTCTGTCGTTCCTCCATCGCTCATTTCTTCGCTCTCCACCTCCACCACAAGGTACACGGGCCTACCACCAGCATTATGCCCTCACATTTGCTCTTGTCGTGCTTGGATACCTGTTCTACAACCTCGTTTCATCTGCGCGCGAGACACCTAGCAACTTCTACGAGATTCTTGGTGTGGGGCCTACTGTTGACGAGACTGGCCTAAAGTTAGCTTTTCGCCAGTTTGTAAAACGAAACCACCCGGATAGGCCTGACGTAGGGAGGGAAGGAGAGGAACTTTTTATAGTAATAAGAGATGTGTACGAAGCCCTGAAGGACCCAGTAGTCCGATTCGCGTATGACCGGTACGTGTATAAATGCATACTATGCCCTACCGTTTTCAGTGAAAGCTCAAAATCGACGGTAGCTTCGGGCCAGATGTTTTGCGATGGAGTCAATGTACTACGACGCGTGAATACATACAGACTGGGCTGATGCAATCCTCAGGATACCATATTGTAGTTGGAATAGCATTGGTGTTCTGGTCCGCCGTAGGAGCATCTAGCTCTGTTTCTTTTGTAAGTCTTGCTATTCAGCCATTTTTCCAACTAAATTTCTTTGGCAGTGGCGATACCTCCTCTACGCAGCTCTTTTCGTAGCCGAGATCAGCCTCATCCTTTCTCCTTCTCCCTCCATGGGGTCCCCCTCTTTCTTTTCCCTACCGAGCCCGTCAATGACAACATATACCACTCATACCATCCTACATAGTCTTTTTCCCAACAGGCTCATCCACCAACACATCCGCTTTCTGCATCAATTATTCCTTTTCCTATCCATTGCACTTTCTCGAGTTGTTCCTGTCCTTGTGTCTGCCTTCGGTCCTCCACAAATGTCGCAAAAGGAAGAGAAAGAAGTTATTGAGCGGATCTTGGCACTATCTGGCGTCGCTGATCGTGAAGGCTCGATCATGCTTCATACCCTGCTTCATAGTGTCATGTCTCCAGCAGAACGTCATGAGATGATATCCAGCCTTGCGCGCCCAAGGCCATTTGAAATTCCTCATGGATTACAACTCGGCGTTTCTCCTGGAATTGAACCAAGTACGCTTTGATTTTCCCTTCCATTGACCCTTTTAACAATACTTTTAAATCAGCCCAAGCCGTAAATACACCAGCAACCCAGACCCTACAAGCTCTTGCAAAAGAAATCGAGGAGCTTGTCATCGAAGCAAATATAAAAAAGGAGGACGGGCCACTGCGTAGTGTGTGGGAGGCGGCAATCACAAGGGGAAGGACGGGGAAACATTCAAGGAAGTCTGAAGAAAAGAAAAATAATTTTTGGGAAGCAGAAGAGAGCGGCGGTAGCGAGACTGAGCATGAGGAATCAGGCGATATAGCGGCGGGCGAAGATGGTGGGGATGCCCGTAGAAGTTTACCATCTCCAGTTACCCCCACAATGAAGCTTGAGCCATTGCCCATGTCCCCACGAACACCTCGCTCCCCTGGTCGTGCAAGGAGTGTCAGTTATTAATACATAGGTGCGCTTGCTGAAACTTTTATTTGTTTTACCGCGCTGACTCCCCCCATCTCCTCTCTAAGATAAACGTTGAATATGTTGTATACTTGTCTCACCTCTGGTTCTTTATATCCCAATCACCAGTTCATTAGGTTTTCTTATATCAGTCTCGCATAAAAATCACTGATCTTTTACTGAACGATGAATACTTGTTTAGCACCGCAAAGGCATCCCCGAACTTCGCTACTACAAGCTCAAGCTTCTAGATTTCTTTCCCAAGTGTGATATAATATACAACCCTCCGTCCTTAGTACACCCAGGGACTTCAGATTGCTTAGCAATCGGATACGCTCGATTCGCTGGCCTATACAAAACCCTTCGCTACTGGGGCCAAACAATGACAATGATTCATAACCAAGAGCCGTTATAGTGAGCCACATCGTATTTGCAAGGTTCTAGTCCTATAAATTGCGAATAACCATTAACGCACTGTTGAAGCTGGAAAGCACCATAATAATCACACCATCATCGGCGAACTCGGTCATCCATGTGATGTTATGACATGTGTACAATAGGTGGCAGATCTCGGTCCAGGCGCGCCGGTTTCACTCAGGACATTGTGACTTTCTATCCTTAAGGATCCTTGGCAGCACAGCTACAATGCGGTTGATCTGTTGCCTCAATAATCAACTGTTGATTCACTTTTGATATCTCCCACTGGCAGTAAGACCTCACCAGAACTATCACACAGCATCGGCTTTAAGTATAGTACCAGGTACGGCGTGCAGTTGGAATGCTTATAGTTCAAGAATCCAGTCTTTGTACAGACATGGCACACAGCGCACAAGCTCCTACCTTCAATGTTCGACAGATTGTCCCTACGGCTGGTAAGTAACTTAATTTCTCTATTAAAATAAACCTAAAAGATGATGCTGCCAGAGAATAAGGAAGACCTTACCAAGCTAGAAAGCATCTCAGAACTTCGAGAAATTGAAAACATGTTAGTTGCGTCATTTGGTGAACCAGAAGGTGGAGCATCCCAACACCGATAACGCGTGATTTAAGTACTGACCTTTAATGTAGATTTATTCACTGCAGTCGTTACAGGCAAGCGCGGAATGGGAGGCTCGCAGGAGCTTTCTGGTCCATTTTGGAAATCTACCGTTGTTGCTGGTTTGTTGGGAGGCGAGGTATACATTGCCGAAACCTTCACGGCACCTAAGAAAATCGTCGGTTGTGCAGTATGGTTCGGACCTGGTCGAGCTATGTATGATAGGTACGTAATCTCTTCCAGCTCACAAACACTCCCGACCTAATAAATGATCATTATTCTATCATTATCAGTCCCGATCAGCAAGCTATGGCTCTTGGGCCACTGATGGGTTTATTTGAGCCCCCTCTTCAGGCCTGGTGGGGTAATTTCGTAACATATTCTCCTTATTATTACAAAAATATACCTAACAAAATATTTTAGTTCTTGCCATTGTACAACAAATTCACTAGTTCGGCGCTTGGCGAGGGGACGAAACTCGGATCATGGCATTTACAAACACTGGGTGTGCATCCGGAATATCAACGTCAGAATGTGGGAAAACATCTAGTTGACGTCGTAGCAGCCAAGGCAACATTGAACCATATTGATATGGTTGTCGAATGCTCGAAGGAAGTGAACGTATGTGTTAATCCCGCAACTTCTCCAGATGCCTGTTCTCAGTTTGTCCTCAGGTGGACATTTACCGACGTCTAGGATTCGAGACGCGAATGCCAAAATACAAAGAAAATGTGCCAGAGTCACCTAGTAAATATGATTTCGCAGAAATTATCAAAGGAGTCCATAACACGTTGGAGTTCCCGATATGGGTGTTACTCCGCAAAACTTAATTACGATCCAAACCTGTCTCGTATACAAAGTTATATGGTCACCTTAGGATTCTGCCATTCAATTAAACCGGTCCATGACACAGTAGCTACCGCCCTTGTGTACAACTAGCAACAGGGTGTGAAAACCCGAATCAGAATCGGAAGATTATATTCGCTAGATCCGGGGTGAATTAGCACGTTTGATTGAAGGCATGTTCAAGATATTCAATTTCAAAGGGTACAACGATCATTTTCGCGGCATGTCAATCATAATTTGAATCGATGATACGCGCAAGATAAATGAGAGACAGACAGATAGCGAGTCCGTATCCGGCCGATACTGGTGCGTTCAAACAAGATGAACGAAATTTTAGTATTGAGAGTACTACTGGGCAGAGGCACATATTGGCGGAGTAATCGATGGTAGACGAGTGATATCCTCCTTCTCGTTGACTCGATGGAAAGAATTGCCTTCCAAGCTCATAAATTTGCATCACGGCCGCGGCATTTGAAGGTTAAAATAATAACTCTATGCCGAGCATCAAAATTAAAAATCACTCAAAAAATCATGGGAGACCAGGAGAGCTTTTAAAACCGTTTTAAATCGTGGCCAGGACAAACCCCGACAAGTGTATCTATAATATGTGGTTAAATTTCAGTCAGTCTCGGTTTGTATTGATGACGCTAAATTACAAATAAAATTGGACCTGCATAGCGGTAGACCCGAAGTGGTTCCGGGGTGTTGCACTGACTCTGACCCCGGGGAAAGATATCAAATCTTTGTCATCCATCATTCTATTATTAGGTCTCGGACCAGTATACAAGAAAGGCGGTCCCTGTGAGCGTTGTTGTCTTATGCCTCGTCTTCAGATACGATAAGAACAAACATGATAAAATTGGAAGCTATCCCGAGCTGGTTCCTGTTTCCAACAAATGAAACACGGTGGTTAAAGTTGGGTGACCCGAATATGACAACTATGCGTATATGCCATACACCATAAATCTAGGATCACATATGATTCCTAACGCGCAACGTAAATCCCAATGCGGAACCCACACCTTTCGAGTGTGCGATCAGAGGCGTCCAGAAAGGAAACGTCCTAAACACAGGTTGATAGTTCATTGTTTTCTGGAGATATGATCCAATCTGAAAATGGCCCAAAATGCTCCGCGGAGTTGCAAGTTGTATTCAGTTGAATCCAGGTTGGGGTCTGAGGCCTGAGGGAGAGCATGCTTCGACTGTCTCCAAGTGGTAAGGGGTTGTTGGAGTGAATCAGTGTTTATCTTTCGTTGACTAGAACATGCGCTAGGCTATATATCTGACGGGACCGCGCTGAAAGGATCGCAGAAAGGTCATAGAACTGGGATTGTGGGTGGGGACATTGATAGAAACCAGACCCGGACTATGGCAAACATAACCTACGGGAAGTTTTACAAAAAATATTGCAAGAGGCTCGAAGTTTTTGAGGTATGTTTGGTGTCTGGGAAAGACCCCAACAAAAGATCCTGCTTGGCTTTACATGCAAAATCAGTGGAAGAAGCCCATAGCTGTGACCAGTCAATGAGGGATGTCGACGGAGTTAGCCACTGATTACGGCCTAGAGGGGAAGGTCTCCAGGGGAGCATAGGCGGCTAACAAAGCGCTGTTGTTGAACTGTCACCGAAGTTTGATTGGAAATGACCGCACTGAACTCGACAAATCATCAAACGCCCGCGGACGGGGGGTCGGGCAGATTAATGTTGGGCCGAGATATGTTTGTGCCTGCTGATCCGCAAAGTACTATCTCCTAGGTGAAGGAAAGTTTTCCTGTTGGATAATCGTCCGGGTTGGTGTGTGCATCAAATATAGGATGAGCTAAGGACGAGTTTGGGTAGTTTCCTGACCGCCGTTCAAGTTGAGTCAGGAAATAATTGATTCTGCGGCGCAATGCTTTTACTATCGGAATTCGAGATGGCGCTGTGATAATGAGCCTCGCCGGGCGTTTCAGTCATTTTACGCCTCAGGAGACTCGGTTGTCAACATTACAAACCCGAGTCCCGGGTATCACAGATCTGGTCATACCCACCGGGCAGCGCTGTATTCTCCTTACACGACATAATCATTTCCATATGTTTCGATTATTACGATCCCCAGAAAATGTCGGGTTGGCGCATATTCGGGGTTGATTAGAACAGTCCTTGGGTGACATCGTCAGTTACCATCACATATCTTCGCGCTGGCCTATCGGAATGCTGGCTGTATAAAGACAACAAATCGGTAGGTGATATTTCGTTAATTATCTGAAGCTTTACCAACACCTACACTCACTATGCGTTTCTCTGCCGTTTCCGCCTTGGCTTTGCCCCTCCTTGTTGCTGCTGGAGGCTTCTCTGAGCTTGAAGCTGGACCATGCGAGACTGGAACCTTAGCGTGCTGCGGTACTACCCAGGCTGTAAGTCTCACGGCCTTAGATGCACAACGAGAGTCTTGCTGACGTGCATTTAAGGCCAATACACCAGGATTGGCAACGACACTCGGCGCTCTTGGAATCTCTCTTGATGGGGTCACTGGCTTGGTTGGCCGTAAGTAAAAATTATCTCGTAGTCATGCACCTCTCATGCTATTATTTCATATTAGTCACCTGCGCCCCCCTCACGGTCATCGGGCTTGCAACACATTCCTGGTAGGTCTAATTTGGTCCCGATGCTTCCCAGTTTACAAAGCGTTATTTTAGCAATGCTCAACCCGTTTGCTGCACAAACAACCACTTCGTGAGTCTTCCGTATATTCAATGTATTTCGGTTAATGACTTACTTTTCCTTCTTCCAGAACGTCGGCGTTTCCCTTGGATGCAACGCTATTAACGTTTGAGGAAGGTCTTATTTGTCCCTTGGAAAAGAGCCATTCTTTGTCTATAATTCCACTCCTTTACCGTCATAGACCGTAGTCCTCGATTGTTACGGGCGGCAAATCTAATACAAGTCGAGATAATTTGGTGTACTTTGTCGTTTGTATGATTCGACTTGATTGAGGGGTAATTTCCTGA
>MU150261.1:210425-313276 GCA_015584075.1 Collybia nuda
AGTCATAGTTCCTTGGTGATATCGAGTAAATTATTGTCCTCTGATCGTCGTCGTGAACAATCTTTGAATATTTGGTTCTGTTACTAAATTTCTACGTATTCAATATCTCGAATTCACGTGCCACGGCCGTCCCGAAATCCGCGCCTACCGTTCGTCAAACTCGGAGCTTGCAGGCCTTTCCGAACGTTTTGTTTTTCTTCCTTCACCCTCCTACTTCTGACCTTAGAAAATGAGCATTGCACACGGAATCCGCTCGCTCGGCGTCCTAGGCGCTGGCCAAATGGGCATGGGAATCGCACTGGTCGCGGCGCTCCGTGCCAAGGTCCCTGTGCTCCTTCACGATCGCTCCCCGGAACAAATAACCAAAGGTCTATCACTCATGGACAAACTACTAGCAAAAGATGTTGCAAAGGGCCGTATCACGAGCGAACAATCGAAAGAAGCAAGGGATCGGGTGACTATCGTAGGTGGTGAAGTGGGTGTAAAGGGCCTCAGAGATGTGGATATGGTTATAGAGGTGTGTTGTTCAGTTCACGCGTTGTGTTCGAATATTAATGTAATACAGGCAGTGTCGGAATCTTTACCTTTAAAACAATCGATATTTGCGTCGTTCGCCGCGGAACTTAGACTAGATGCTATCCTGGCGTCGAACACGAGCTCTATCAGTATAACGAAGATAGCTGCTTCTGCCATTCCTAATAACGTCAGTGCAGCAAGTGAAGAAGGAAAGAAGAGTGCTGGGAGGGTCGTCGGTGAGTATTTGAGATGTTACTTTTTAAACACCTTAATGATCTATGTTTGGGTGTTTAGGGCTTCATTTTTTCAACCCGGTTCCAGTCATGGTATAGACAATTTCGGCTCTTAGAAACGCCCTTCTCATAATTCTGCAGAAACTGGTTGAGTTGATATCGGCACTTCAAACAACCCCGGAGACTCTGGACCGCGCTCGAGCATTCGCTGTCGCGTGTGGTAAAGGTATGCGGGATAAACGCTGTGAATGGGGTAATGTTCATCCCTTTATTTCAGAGGTTACAACATCGAAGGATGTTCCGGGTTTCGTTTCCAACGCGCTTCTCATGCCATTTATCAACGAGGTATGTATCTTACCTCACCACTTTGACTTTGGTCTAATAACGATACCAATTCAAACTTAAAAGGCTATCATGTGTTTAGAAAAGGTCCGTCCGTTGTCTTCTATAAGAGTGTTACGTTAAACGCTGTGCCAGGGAACCGCGACTCGTGACGACATTGACACTACGCTTAAACTCGGAATGAATCATCCGATGGGACCATTGCAATTGGGTCAGTACACCTACCTCTAGCTCGCTAATGATGATCGTTCCTAACTTATATCATCCTAGCTGATTTGTATGTCCACTAACTTCGGTTGTTAATATTTAATTTTCACGCTATGATCTTATCTTTGTTCAGCATCGGCCTCGACACATGCCTCGCTATCCAGCAAACGCTTTATGAAGGGACCCGGGACTCAAAGTACCGCCCAAGTGTACTCTTGGAACGGATGGTGGACGCGCAGTGGTATGGCAAGAAGAATGGGAAGGGCTTCTACGAGTATGACAGTTAAGCCACGCCCAAAATAAACCTTTTCGTCATTTGAGTCGCGTTGTGGGGAATATTTCCACGAGTTATTTTTATGTATTTTCGAAAACGAATTTTCAATGATACCTCTCTCTGAAGTTAAGGTTATCCTGTATTTTGAATAGCGTATCCTAATCTTGGATGTGAGATGAATTCGAATAGGTCCTTTTCTATAATGTATGGCCCAATTTGAATGGACGCTGAACTAAACACGGGCCGACGCCTGTCGTCCAAATTTAGTGTGGGAAAACTTGGCCTGAAAATTAAGCAGCAGCATGACCTTGGCTCGCTTGGACGTGACTTTCCAAGCTCCCCGTCTTTCATTTCGACCCCATCATGATATCAGGCTCTCAACGACCAAACGACCCCACACGACAACCAAACTCACAATCGTCTGCAAGCTCATTCACAGAAATGGAGCGAACAACTAATCGGCGAAATGGCGAGACCACTGCTCTTTTGGACAGCAACGGGGAGCCTGCGACTCCGCGGTATGGGTCTGCCTCACCTTCGGACCTTGGTGAGTCTTTTTGCTTTTCACGACCCCCGTTCGTTGTGGGAACGCGTTTTTTTTTTCAACTGTAAATCACACCGGGAGCCGAACGTAAGGAGTACCCTGAGCGGCTCCTAGCTCAGCGTGCGTGGGCCATGGTGAATTCTGAATAAGAGCGCTCTGTCTGAGGCTAGGTCACCTGGGATCATATGGGATAGTGTTTGATAGTGTTACCTTAGCTAACGAGCATTCATAGAAAACGATCCAAAGAGAAACAGTGCAGCATTCTCAAAGAAAGTCAAGTATTATATTCCATCGCTTGCTTGGATCCCAGACTATAACTTCTCTCTGTAAGTTTGTATATACCCTATCTTGATCACCTTAGTCACCCCCCCCACCAGCCTCGGAGGCGATGTGCTTGCTGGAATTACAGTAGCAAGTATGCTCATCCCCCAGTCTGTCAGTTACGCTACCTCATTGGCGAAATTAAGTCCCCCTACTGGATTGGTGTGTCCCTTAGCCCTTTTAACGCCACCTATACTAATATATCTCCAGTTTTCCGCGTCAATTCCGGGAATTGTGTACGCGTTCCTCGGCACATCTAGACAACTAAATGTTGCACCGGAGGCAGCCTTGAGCTTGCTTTTGGGTCAGGCCATCACTGAGCTTCGTCATGAGAATCCAGGCCAAGGGCCAGTCGAATTGGATGCGCTAGGATTGGGTGTAGCGACAATTATTACTCTCCAAGTATGCACTCTTCACAGTTCCTCTTCAATCTCTGATAAAATCTCAGGTTGGATTGATATCATTCCTTCTGGGTTTCTTCAGACTAGGTTTCATTGATGTAGTACTGAGTCGTGCTCTTCTGCGTGGATTCATCACAGCAGTTGCCGTTGTAATAATGATGTACGTATGTAGCCTGTGGCCTTGACTTGCCAACTGACCCTATCATAGAGAGCAGTTGATTCCTATGTTTGGGCTTGTCGCTCTCCAACGTATTGCTCAACCTGAAACGACACTTGAAAAAATTATCTTCCTAATCGACAACGCTTTTACAAATGCCCACTGGCACACAACTGTTATTAGCTTCACCGCCCTCTTATCATTGGTCGTCTTGAGGTATTTCAAGAACTTCTTCAAGCGATACTGGTGGATTTACCGGCTTCCGGAGGTGTTAATTGTTGTTGCCGTTTCTACGCGTAAGTCGCAATATTGATTTTTCGGCCTATACTGACAACCCTCCCAGTTTTATGTTCTCAGTTCCATTGGGACAAGGAAGGTGTTGATATTTTGGGAGCGGTACCCATCAGCACGGGAGAATCGTTCATTCAATTCCCTGTTAGAGCATCTAATCTCAAGTACCTGCATAGGACCACTTCGACTGCTGTGTGCGTTTTTATAACCAATTTTCTCCAGCTTTGAACTCGTTTAATCTCATGCATCAACAGTTTAATTTCAGTGGTGGGTTTTCTCGATAGTATTGTGGCAGCCAAACAGAACGGTGCGCGCTTCGGACACTCTATCAGCCCCAACCGTGAACTTGTCGCACTCGGTGCCGCCAACCTTGCTGGGTCATTCATCCCTGGAACGCTACCTGCCTATGGTTCAATTACGAGGTACGTGGTCACTCATTGGAGGCCCTTACGTTTACTCATGTCGAATTTTAGGTCGCGTATTAACGGTGACGTCGGTGGTAGAACCCAGATGGCTTCCCTTGTGTGCTCAGGCGTGATATTACTGGCCACGTTTTTCCTCCTGCCTTGGCTGTATTTCCTCCCCAAATGTGTACTGGCCTCAATGTGTGTGACTCAACCCTTGCTTTACATACTCTTTTTTGATGACGTCTGCACAGCATCTGCTTGGTGGTATTTTCCTTGCTGGTGGAAACCCCTCATGATGTCGCATATTATTGGAGGTCAGTAAAATCAAAACAAACCGTCGAAGAGTGTTTTTTTTCCCTATTGCTTACTGGAAATTTTACCAGAATGGCAGCTTGGGTCGACTTAACGTTGATGTCGTTGACTTTCATCTTTTCGATCATCTGGAATGTTGAGGTTGGTGTTGTGGTCTCTCTGATCATTTCGCTTCTCCTCGTCGTCCATCGATCTTCTAAAACACGTATGACAATCCTCGTACGTTAATCCCTAACTACCCAACTACATAACTTAAGTATATCAATCTGTGCTACAGGGTAGGATTCCGGGAACGGATCGATGGAAACCGATCAACGAGAATCCTGAGGCTGAAGAAAATGTTCCGGGTGCTCTGATTATTCGGATTCGAGAGAATCTTGACTTTGGTTCGTCGTGTATCGTGTCCTTCGTGCGAGCAGCCGCAGGACTGATCTGTTGATTATCAGCAAACACGGCTCAATTAAAAGGTATCATTGATCATCATAATGGACTCGAACACTATTCGCTGATGGTTGGTATACAGAACGGCTCCGCCGCTTGGAGCTGTATGGTGTGCACAAAAGTCATCCATCTGAGGACCCACGACGGCAGGAGGCATCGGTGCTGGTGTTCCACATGTCTGATGTGGAGACTTGCGATGCATCGTGAGTAAAACGGTCATACGACTTTATTTTTCTTTTTTTTCTAACATGAGGATATTTTTTGCAGTGCTGCCCAGATATTTTTTGAGTTACTAGAAGAGTATAAGGTGCGTTGCTCGCAGCACCGCTTTGTTGGGTTCCCTGGTTAATCTTTTTTGATTGCGACTTCAGGGACGTGATGTTGGGCTATTCATCACACACCTAGCACCCGGTCCTCGAGAAACGTTTGATAAGGCCGGGATCGTCGAACTCTTGGGCGCCGATGCATTCCGTGAAAATGTCGCGGATGCTATAAACCTCGTTGAAGGGTCCAGATAGACATTTATTCGTGAGTTCTGCAAACCTTGATAATACATCAAGATGCCGACAATATTTTCAAAGTTCTTATCGGTTATTGCTACTGCCAGGTCGAAGGTTACCATGCGGCTTTCATTACGGGAGAGACGTATCAGGACACTTACTAATTACGGATATATTGACGTAGACAAAACACACTAACTATATAAATCAGATCCTTGTCTTTCGTAGTGCCTGCATTGAGTGGATGCTATAACGCTTCTCGAAAAACGACCATGCGGACCCTAAACAAGCAATGAGATGTGATGACGGCCTCTTACTCTTACCAGGTAGCGGGTTGTTCACTACATGGGGTTGTGGCCCGCCCCCAATGAAACCGTAAACTTTTTTTTTTTCGATAAAGGAGATCGGTATCTACTCTATACTAAATTCAAACTGCTGTGTCCCTGGTGTATCTGCTTTCGTGGCCGTGCTGCGCTCCGGGACTTGAAGTGATTGCGATTATTGGTGTTCCACCGTCGCACGTTCTGAGGGCTGTACTTCTGGCGCATGGTGGTCAGGCCTCCGTGATGTTCTACCTTGACCGCGTGTCAGGAATTAATCCTCTTCAGGATCATATGAGTAAGCTCCGTTTTTGAACACGAATTAGATTCTCGTGGCTAGCGCTCGCCTTGCACCCGGTTCACACGGGAGATTGAGGAAGACTTCTTCGAGATATATTTTAAGTTCCCTTCTTCTGGTGGTAAGTACGTGAAAGGAGTAATTCCTTAACAGGTCAGATTGACCAGTCGTGAAAGTTCATCGTTGTTAGCACACATTCGATCATAGCCAACATATGGGGAAATTTCCTGAGGTCTACGTCACAGCCTGAACAGAAATTTATCAACTCACATCATTGCCAACAAGTCAACAAACCTTCAAAGCCCTGTCAACCCCTTCCATGCGAATGCTCTGATAGGCGAGCCATCACAACCTTCCAAATTTAACGGGATGAGTGCAATCATATTCTGGTCCCCGATGCGTTCCAAACCAGTCAAATTCTCTGCAATGACACCCCCTGCACCCAATATCACCTCGTGTGTACCGAAACCTTGCTCGCCACCGACACCCTCGAAGGGAGTCTCATCCGGATTCAAGGTGTCGAATCCCACTACCTTTACCCCCTTGTCGAGGATACGCTGCGCCGCGTCTCGCGACAAGAACGGATGGTGGAAGTATTTTGGCGTACCCCAATAGGCCGCCCAACCCGTTTGGATGAGGAGAATCACGCCCACACGGATCTCGGCGGCTGCGGGGGTGAGGGCGATATGGTCCTCCCAAGTTATTACCTGCCTTTCCTCGAGCCCGGATTTAGTCAGATCGATCTTCACTAGTGGGCCCATGAGCGATGACAGAGGGATTTGATCTATCGTCTTGCCATCGGCGAAGAAGTGAGATGGTGCGTCGATGTGGGTACCGGTGTGTGTACCGAGGGAGACGGCATGAACGCTGTAGCCATCCTTTGACACCGTGGCGAATGGACTGCAGGAAAATGCTGGATCTCCTGGGTATATTTGAACATTAGAGTCAAGTTTGTGCGAAAGATCGAGTAGTGAAGCTTTGCCGTCCATGGTAAATCAATTCTGAAAAGTAGGTCGCCTAGGGCCTAAATGTCTGTTCAGCTAACCCTTGCCCTTGATTCCAGTTTGGGTTTCCCGTTTGACGGTGATGTTGTGTTCAGGGACCCCAGAGCCTGATAACGAAGCTGAAGCACTGAACTTGAGCTCAAGGAAGCTTCACTGAGTCGCAGTTTCCGGACCGAAGATTCCCGACGATCACAATTGATCCGCGATATAGTGGAGCGCTAAAACGTGACCTTGGTACAGCTTGATACTTATCAACAAAAACCTCGAATTGAAAACGGCTAGAAATATTTCGTTTTCTCAGTGATGTTAAGCAGTCTACCTTTGCGGCTTGGGCCTTCAAAAGAGAACAATCCCTTCAGGTGGATATCTCGGCATCCCAACGAGTAATGAGCGCCTTTCATTCAACTCATAACGATCCAAAAGTCCAGTGGTGCGGGTCCGTTATTATTAATATTAATATCGAAATTTGCAGGCATTTTTCATATGCATGACCCGATGGGCACGGGGCCCGTGTGGTGAGTATAAATAGTTGGATTCTAATTCTCCGAAGATCTATCTTGGTTTGAACAATGAATGGCGCGCGATATTGAATAAATTCATCCAGAATTCGACTATGGTGTATAAGGGAGTCCGAACGTCGTGCTCGAAGAGGTGCACCGTTACCAACGGTGTTCCGTGTCATGTGACACGGACAGGGTCAATGCGATGTGGTGCCGGCGATACGTTCAATCCGCAGTTCTCCGAACCCCAGAATGTACCCCAGAAGCAATTTGGGGGCACTGCGTTGAGCTGTTTAAATGCCCTGTACACGGTTTTGGATCAACTATCACGAAGTTCAAGAAGCTCAACGGAAGCACTTGAACTGAATGTGTCAAAATGGGTGATGCATAGATATTGAATAGTGATGGTTAAATATGATGCTTGTCAGGGAGAAGAGTGGAATCGGAATTTCGGGAGACGAGCGGTAAATCGAGAACATTTGGAGACTTGTACTTAGTCTTGTTGTAATCACCCTAATTCTTACAGTACGTGTATTGCAGCATGTACCTACTCTGCTCCCCACGGAAATAGCAGTAACAAACTCAAATCCTTCAGCACGAGGCGGCACTGGAAGTGGATTTAAAGGCGGTCATGTTGGTCTAACGGAGCTAATTGGGCGGAAACCGAGCGAGCACCAGGCCAGTGACAAACAATTGTAAATAGGCCCCGGCTTATCAGGCGGCTGTGGTTGAGTACCCTCTATTTCTCCTACTCCCACCATGTCCACAGCACTCCTTCAGTGGTCCGTTTTGGCCATATCTCTCGCATCGTCCGTTCATGCATCTCCACTCTCTACAAGCCATTCTGTCCCAGCGTCTCCCTCCTATAGATCACCCCTAACGCTTGCACCGTTTCACGTCTCGGAGCACCCCCATGGGACCTTGAACAACTCGTATATTGTTGTGCTCAAGAGTGACCTTCCCCATTCCCTCAAGACCAACCATTTCAACTTCCTGCAGAGCGCCCATAATGCTGACCCCTTGGATGCCGACGGCTCAGGTATCCAACAGATCTATGATGGTCATATCACTGGCTACGCCGGGGTTTTCACCGAGCAAACAATTCAGCAAGTTCGCGCTATGCCCGAAGTGGAGTATGTCGAGCAGGACCAAGTCGTCCGTACCATGGAGTTGACAACGCAGAAGTCTGCGCCATGGGTGAGTCATAACTACCGGACGGGTCATACGATCAAGGCTGACACGTAGCAACCAACTAGGGATTGGCCCGCATTAGTCACAGACCTAAACTGGGTTTCTCTACTTTCACAAAGTACGAATACGACACTGACGGTGGTGATGGTGTTGACGTGTACGTTGTCGACACTGGTATCAACATTGATCACGTGGAATTCGAGGGACGCGCGTCCTGGGGTAAAACTATCCCACAGAATGACGTTGACGAGGACGGCAACGGTCACGGTACTCATTGTGCTGGCACGATCGCTTCACGTAAGTATGGCGTCGCTAAGAAAGCAAACGTCATCGCAGTCAAGGTTCTTGGCTCCAACGGCAGCGGTTCAATGTCAGACGTTGTTGGTGGGGTTGTTTGGGCGGCAACCCAAGCAAAGAGAAAGGCCGAGGCAGCTGCTGCGGGCAAGGCAAAGAACCACAAAGGCTCTGTTGCGAATATGAGTCTCGGCGGAGGTAAATCAAGGGCTTTAGATGATGCTGTCAACAAGGCTGTTGATTCAGGTCTTCACTTCGCTGTTGCTGCTGGTAAGCATTCGCCTAATAGTTTTTGCCGGTTCCTCTGTTAACCTTTTACCTCAGGCAATGATAACCGTGATGCGTGCAATTACTCTCCTGCTGCGGCCGAGAAAGCTGTTACCGTCGGTGCATCTACACTTGGTGACGAGCGTGCATACTTCTCTAACCACGGTGCATGTGTTGACGTCTTCGCCCCCGGTACTTGTCTTCCTTTCGTCGCATTTTAGTTGACAGCTTACATGTTATCCGTAGGCTTGAACATCCTCTCCACCTGGACTGGCAGCAAGCATGCAGTTAATACTATTTCTGGTACT
The DNA here is from genome assembly GCA_015584075.1 of Collybia nuda. Lineage (NCBI taxonomy): Eukaryota > Fungi > Basidiomycota > Agaricomycetes > Agaricales > Clitocybaceae > Collybia > Collybia nuda. Next base: position 219,554 of record MU150261.1, read on the forward strand.
TCCATGGCTTCCCCTCACACCGCTGGTCTCCTTGCCTACCTGCTTTCCATCTACCCGTCTAAGCAGTTCAGCCCCACTTTCGATAGCGAGATGAACTTGATTTCTCTCCAGAGTCCGTTCCAGATTCCCTACACTTCGACATCTGTGTACGCCATTGTTCATGCTGCACTTCCCCGATGGGCCACCTCATTCCTCCCGGCTCCGTCGTTCGAGGACGAGGTTGCTCCCGTACCCAAGGACCCCAAGACCATCACACCGCTCCAGCTGAAGAAGGCCCTTCTTACATTGTCGAGTCGTGGTATGCTTTCGGACCTCCCGGCAGAGACAGTCAACCTTTTGATCTTCAACAACGCCACTGCATGAGGGACCGTGGAGTGGAGAATCTTGCATAGTCTACACACGTTATCGTTGATTTATCGCTTTTGTTGCATCTTGCAATCTGTAAACTAGTCCCCACATTTCACAATCACTATAATATGGATATTGTCATTTTTTGTGTTGGGAACATGGTCCATCTTTTTGGCTCTAGTCTAAGTAATTGGGCAGGCGGAGACAAGCGTACTATTAGGCTCCCAACACTCGGTTTGCACCGTCTTTTAGTTTGTGCCTGGATCCTCAACATCCACTTGGTTTTGCCTTTAGCTTTTCAAAATCTGACATACTGATATTTCTATGAATACGATCCGGTCTTTTACTACAATTTTGTGTTTTTAAAAATGTCAAGAAATGGCCTTTTGTCAGTTGAACAAAACCCCACTCAACTGATGTGACATATCTGTGACAAACTGAAAGACAGTGCAAAGTGAGTGTTGGGACCTGATAGTAATTAGAACATCTAAATCAGCAAAATTTAGACTTGTAACCATGCTTTTGTGCCAGTAAATATTTATCTCTTGTGGACAGGTGGATCACCAGTTCATACTAATATATGTGCCAGCCTTGTGATCGACTGCATTGACCGCTTGAGAAGTCTGGATCCAAATAGGAGTAATCAAGACTAATAAAATCACTCCATCAAATTTAATTCCCTCCTGATGCACGTACATATGTACCCGGGTTGAAGTTGCGACGTTTAGTACGTACACAAACCCCTCGGAAAATCGAACATCCTCCAACAGATCCCCAGTTTTAAAATACAGCATTGAAACATATTCTCAACGCGGAAGTTGAGTAACCACGCAGCTGTGAACACATCTATTCAATAATACGCAGCGCTAGGAAGGGCGATCTACCCCGGGCGAGATTCCCCACCGACACCCTTAAAACATTGGACTTTTACAAATGTCGGGAGTTTGAACTGATCCCATCTTAGCGGAGGAACTGATTGGCCGATAGCCTATGGACTGGTTTTTTGCGCGTCTAAATAGCACAGACGCCCAGGCATCAATCTTACAAAGAAGCCCCCTCCCCTCAACTGTCGTTGAGACTTCCATATGTTGTATGGTCGCCACTTCCAATCCGGTGTTTAAGGGTGTATTTAAAAACAACCCACTGAGGCTATTGCCTACAGCTACCGATGATTGCGGCGGCCGGTGAGCATTTTTGTCGCCTTCAAATTTAAATGGTGGGTTATGTCAAATTGGTGTCCCCTCCCCTCCTTGTCCACATGGTCCTTGTAGTTCAGAAGAGGTGCTGTGAAGATGCGGCCAAATATGTTGCGCCGCGGACATGGAAATTGATCTGAATACCGCAGAGATATGTCGGGCTTCCGCCGTTGGCACCAGATTTACCCAGCGATGTTCAGAGCATATGAACACTCTTAAAAATCGCCGATCTTCTAACGCTGGTGAGTTACCTACTGTTGGGGCTGTTCTTGTTCTCCACAGGGTTTCAACTCGAAGAAGGGCGGAGGTCTTGTGCTTGACGCGGGCCATCAAAAAAATTTCACTCAACTTCTTGTTTACAAGAAACTCCACAATTCGAGATTGAAGCGCGCAATGGAATTCCCAGCCTTTTGACAGTGCATCGGGGATAGCACGAGATGGTGTTGAAATACGATGGATGGGAGGGAATGAAGATTTAACAACTTCTGTTTTATTAACGGGCACCCCTTGGCTGTCTGAAGGTTAGGGGTATCGGAAATGAGTGGCAAGGATTTAATGTACTGGATTATCTGCCATAGAAATTTAGCATGGTGGATAAACCGAAATTTTCCTTTACTGATTCCTTAATTAGAAGTGTGAATATCGCAACAAGGACACGCTAAATGGGATTTATGATCAACCGCGAGAACAAGAATTGTCGGATTGATTGTACATGAGTACATTGCCAAATCGCACACCTCGGCCAGTGAAATCCCAAACCCTAGGATTCCAAGAGATTGTAAATTTTCAGTAGGGTGTTTCTCGATTGGCTGTGCGCTGACCTGCATTTTTTAATATTAATTGTAACGCATTGATTATGGTTACAAAAATGCTTGGCTTGTTAACGTCATTCTTTCTATACAGGGGGGCGGGCTCGAACCGAGAATTACAATGAACTCTTCTCTAAATAGTGTCGTGTCCGACAAACCCGTGCATTCATTCCTGCGAAACTAATAAAGATTTGTCTACCTGGCGGTCGGAAGATAAATTCTGTTCAGGAAACTGTACCGGAATTCTCATCAAGCGGCACCGTTTTTCTCCACAACACCCCACATATTTCTACAAAGATTTCAGTGAAACCTGACAGAATGGTAATTCTTGATTATGCTTGAGAGCGTAGTACCTGGCTTGAAAATCCCCGATCTCTGCTCCTATGTTGGGCAGTTAATTTCCGAACGGTTCGTTGAGCGAACCGACTTCGAAAGAAAATCTGTTGAGAACTTCCAGGTTGGAATGTTCGGGGCCTAACAAACGGAGATGATAAACAGGCACTCAATCCCTATGATGTCGTGGGGTTAACCTCGTGCGGATGAAGAAGATGGGGCGGGGCGCCCTGTGTAGAGCTCCGACACGGTGAATTGACTCCCACATAAGGGCAATAGAACACACGAATTCGATGTTACCATTGCAACAAAAGCTCCCAGGAACTTCCATGTCACATACAGGGAGGCTGAATTCCATTGTGGCGTGCATGTACTCTCAGATGCATGTTTGTGATCACAGCTTCCTAATAGTCAAACAGATCTCAAATTTCCAGTGCAAACTAGTGTTTTGTGGAGTTCAGATCGCTTACCCTCATACATTGATATAGTCACGGTTACTTGTTTGATACCCGAGAGTGTTGTGGGTTTCTTATGTATAACCCAGGAAGAAGGCACATCTGTCAAGGCGTATTGCTATTCCACGATCGGCACACGGGGCGCCCATGAAGCTCTTTTTCGGTGAACCTCGGCAAGTATTAATGGCTAACGTGTATGATTGATCAGATTATTAGGCAGTAATTTCATGGGGAAAGGCGATTGTGATACGTCCGCGACGATCAGTTGAAAGGGGAAGGGCCTGTGTATGTGTATCATTACCTGATCATCATGTTCTTTCTCGAGTCATATCTGGTAAACGGAGCCAACTTACTCACATTGGTGTATCTAAAAAGACCTGGTCATCAAACTAAGTCCGCTTTCAGGAAACTAAAATAAGATTGAAAGTCAGGTTCGGGATTCGGTAGAAATATGAGGTACTTAGAGTTAAACAACTATGATGACATTGTAAACCCGTTGCTTTCTGATTGTGAATCCGTAAAATTCTATCTGCGATGGGAACAGAGCAATCAGTTCTGGCTCGAGCTCCTCGAAGCTCCTGTAAAAGGAACGACAATGCAAATCTTCGAGGCATTCCTATGTAACACTTGTTGCCTGACTGCGCCAAGTAAATTTATTGGCCTCTCAGACAGTATTTAGGGGCATACCCAGAGGAGGTGAACAGCAATACAAGCTATGTGTTTCGACAGTTCGGGGCTCCAACTTGGCCGTTACGTATAGTCTAGGCTCTATACTATTAGACGGAACCGCTAGGGAATGGTAAAAAGTCCACTCTCAAGGATAAAAAAGGTGTACGCGGGCCAAGGAGGGACAGTATTCGGGTACATATTCCCGTTTCATCGTCATACAAGTCGATCGAAAAGGAAAGTGGATTTGGGATCCGGGAGCGGCTGATCTTGTGTTCTGATAAATCAAATATGGAGGTTACACTGCACAGCACTCAACATGGCTCGAATCTATCCACTCTATTCGTTACGAGTGCTCCTTACCTAAAACATCACAGCACAGAGAGAAATATTTTTTGACAAGAGAGCCTCTGGAAATGTGATCCGTGGCAGTAGTCATCGGGAAACTCACGAGATTTGATGAAATCGAGACGAGAACAGGGAGAAGTTTCAGAAAAAGGGGTGCAATGTGGACACGTGGATCTACGATTTCCCCAGTCCTGTTTCTCACGGCGAATTCAAGCATTGCTCGCTTGTTGTGTTACTCGACTTGGCAACTCCCTCCTGACTTTTGATTCCATCCCTCACTTTTTTTCAAAAAATATGCTCGTTCTTGGTTTGTCCGTGGATCCCTCGCCGTAGTATCTCGCCGATTGATGCGGTTCGGTTTGCCTGGTCCTGTTATGACTCTTCCTGAGTCAGTCAAACTGCTGTGTGATTGGGATTTCAGCGGTGGTTCAATCCTCAATTTCAACGTACAGAAAAGTGACTCGAGTATATCTCTCCGCCACATCTGGAGAGGGGTCTGATAGTTTTCCGCATTTGATGTATGGATAATTGTTGTATCGTGACACAGCTGCTGTTACAAGCTGTAAAGTATGTTACTCCGATTTCGAAATCCTAGGCAAATCCCGCTCGTGCTGATGTGCAAATTCGCAACAGAGGACTCATTTATTATCCAACAACTAATACTTTTGATGGATCTGATTACACTACCGAGCATGTTATGGCTGAGTTCATGACCGGTTCGATTGGATTCGACCCCATCTAGAATTTCTCCAGGGTTTTACTTTAATGGCACTGCCGGGCATACACCAATATTTCAACAGCACCTGTACGACCAAAACACTATATATACGTGCCGTCATGGTTCCAACATTATCACTCACAACCTTCTATCTTCACCACGGCTCTTTCGACTCCTTCGACAATGCCTGTTCCCCTCTCTGGACTAACCACCCTCGCATTCACCAGGGCTACAGATATCTCTAATGATGTCTGGAGCGCTCTTGATTCCTACGCCAATGACGCCAATGTTATTTTACCTCAAGCCAACAAAGCCCTAATAGCCGAGTCATCCGGGCAACCATCGGGGTACCACCTTTGGATTGCCTGCAGCTGGAACGGCATCGTCGAATTCGTCCTCTCCTGTACCCCGGGAGATATGGGTGAATATCCCATCTTTATATGCGCAACTATGCCTTTCAACTACCTTACCGACGCCTACATTCGTCCGCGTATCGGGCTGGTCGCTGCCCGCCTAAGGGCGGAGATACCGTCTGTTGGCCGGGTCTACTCCGTTTATGCTCCCGAACCTGTAACGAAGCTCTTTGCAGAAGAGTGGACAAGGTTAACAGGCATTAGACATTACTCTGAGCCTTATTATGCAGCGAATATTACATTCTGTACAACTCGCTCATTCGTCAATCGTCAAACCTCAGTCCACCCTTCCCTCACCTATGACCTTCGCCTCGCGGAGGAAAACGACATACCCGCTATCGCCCCGTTGTGTTATGGTTTCGCCAAGGAATCTGTTAGTTTTTTTTTTCCCATTTTTTTAGGTCACCATAACTAACTCACCGTCCCCAGCCCCCCTTCGATTTGACCGAGTATGAATCGCATCAAGAGGCGACTAATCTGGTTCGCAATAAACAAGTTTGGGTCCACACTGTGCGCAAGCCTGGTCAGAGTCAGGTTGAGATAGCTTCCATCGTAGCTACTACTCGGAACACTGACAAGGTCGGCACGATTTCCAAAGTTTACACCAACCCCACTTGGCGTAGGCACGGTTGTGCCGAACGTCTGGTACGACGTGTCTGCAAACAGTAAGTCCCCGCTTCTTTCCCTTTCCATATAACCTGTTCTTACAATCCTACCAGTCTTCTCAACACCAAGAATAGTGTTGTTCTATATGTCGCGCATAGCAACCATGGAGCGGCAAAGGTTTATCATCGGGTCGGATTCCAAGGGCTCTCCGCCGATGATGACCCAGTTGAGGGCGTTTATCCATGGCTTGAACTCGGCTTTGATCAGAATGAAGTCGAGCTCGGGCACTGGTAATTGCCTGATCGTACATGGACCTCGGACTCAAAGATATCTCAGTGTTACGAATTTGCATCATTTTTTCCGTGTCTGTGCAATTCTCTCTGTTTCTTTACAGCACTATCGACATAATCCCCGTGTAGCCATATTTTTCTTTCACAGCCATCGTTCCCTAGATAATATACAGCTTCGCCCACACAATACCAATACCAAAGTCGCATATTAATAGGTATTAGTGTAATCCATTGCAATAGACATGTTAGCCGTAAACAACGAGATGCTGGGCAATCAGGAATGGTGTGAATTGACGTGACATAATAGCATGAAGCACTCAACATGACAAGCGCATCATTAATGCTGTTGAGTGAATCCTGCTACCAACTTTTCCCATTACCAAGAGCGGATTGTGCCGCTTCCGCAAGGGCAATTTCCTTACTTTCTTCCTGTCGGACAATGTCACTACTGAGAGTTGTAGAACGATAGCAATATACTGACTTCTTGAGCAAGGAGAGCGGCAGCTTCTCTACGTGCCATCAGCTATTAAAAATGGTAAGGCTGTGCTGACTGCCACATAGATAATAGTAAAGGGGTACCTCTAAGGAACGTGGTGAGCATAAGTGATTGAAAGGCTATGACTATGGGGCACATCGTACCTCGTCCGCGCTGTAAAGTATCTTTGTGAACAGCAAAGCTTGCAACTATACCATATGCGGAAAGTCCCACTAGTGAGAGGACAACACCTCTATGGAGGATATCGAGAATGGGTAACTTGAACATTCGGATGATGCGGAAAAATAACCGCGAACGTCTTCATCTTAATATTTGATGTTGTTAGGAAGAGAAGGTATTGACCTCATTAGAGTAGGAACCGTTGACGTTTGAAGATTACTACAACTAGCTCAGACCCACTGACTTCAATGCTCGACATCTTACTTAAATGGTGTAAGGATCACGGAATATGGATAGACCCACGCCTCTATATACGGCATAATGAAACGGGAACTGCTGTCTACACAATGAATCAAGATATACCCCACTCGGCTAGTCGTGCGTTGGTGATTTACACTACTCATTCCATGTAACTCAAGATCCTGAAAGTCGTGCATATACCGAAATCTTGTGTCCTTTCTGCTAAATCCTGTGCCGTATCAAGCCAATCCGTGTTCTTGTATGGACACGAAGCGCAGTACACCTTATCACTTGCACTGTACTTCGAACTGTGAGTTTAGGAACTGCAATGAAATAGTTGAGTTACGTACTAAGTTGATTTTAGTTTAAAGGGAGAATCATCACGCTGGTTTGGATACCTGCAGTCGCTTCCCCATAACATTGTTGATCTCCCCATTTTTTGGACACATACCACACTAGCCCACTCAGGCGATGGTCAAGAAGGAACCATGTGGCTGAGAGGGACCGAAGTTTTACGCCACCTCCAACGAACACCCGAAAACTCTATAGAAGCCGTTGTATGTTGGCTCAATGCTAAATGTCACAAAATATTTGGTTTTACCGGGCCAAACAGGCCGATTACTATTACAACGTTGCTGAGCCGACTTTGAAACAACTTCTTTTGAATGAAATCGGGATGTCAAATACATATGCCAGTATCCAGGGATTCTATCATGCATACTCTCTTGTATCATCAAGGGCTTTTTTTGTGGATGCATACCACGGACTTGCAATGGTTCCGGTGGCAGATGCGTATGTGGTTCAGTTATTGTTTTCCCCATACACACGTTTATAGTTCACAAGGTTTAACCACGCACAAGAAAACCATATCCATCTACAGGTACCAATTTCGATTTTGGTTTCGATCTGACGATGATTGTTTTTTTTTTCAAGTCCGAATTTAGCGTTTGCCCACATTGTGGTTCCTTACACGAGTGCACCCACGACAGAGACGGCGATTCGGCGCAACTGCCGGACGATCGACTAACCTCAGCAGAAAGGCCTGTGTTTCATGGAGAGGAATTAGATGATGTCTACGAAATGGTCTCAAACATGCCAATCCCTGCACACACACAGATTTTTAACACCTATGGGGAGGGATTGAGTAATGCCCAGCTTCTCTCCCAGTATGGATTCACCCTCGATGCTAATGAAAACGATCATCTAAGTTGGAACCCCACCGACGTGTTTCAACTCATCTCTTCTAGAAATGATGACCAGGTTGACAGCGGGAGAACACCACTGGTATTAATTTGGAAAGAACTGCTTCTTGGCGCCATGGGGAATGGGTTTGTGGAACGCATCTCCGACTCCCAACTGGTTTACTTTCCCTCTGAACCCTCCACCCAGCTATGTTTGGACAGCGATGGCAAAATATCTTACCCATTGTGGGTCCTCCTTACCTTACCTTCGATTAATCGGGTCAATTCGAACACTACTTTCCTTTTGGAGGCACTGTCAGAGTTGCTTGACTATCAACTTACACTGGAGAATGTGGTAGAAATAGATGAAAATGACGTTACACAGGCCGCCCACCAGGCGCATCCTCTTGCCTCTGTTGCTGCCGCCCTGGCCCATCGTATTATTACCTTGTGTGGGGATCGGAAGGCCAAGTTAGGGAAAGTAGGCGCCGGCGATGCGGATTTAGGTGGCATCCTGGATGTCAGTAAAGCGCTGAATCTTGTGATAAGCCATTGACACTGCAACCTTGTTTTCCCATCAGGTGCTACCGAACAATATGCCTCGGACCAAACAGGCAATATCGATTGTAATGAGCGAACGATCAATTTTGGATTCCTGCGAATCTGGATGGACAGATGTTTTCAACCTTACGTACGTTCTCCTTCGCAACCGCCCTCGGCACTTTGGCTTAAAGCTGACGGCATGCTAGGTTTATTACCTGCGATGGTGGGGTTCGCTGATGTGTTTCACTGTCCGTAAAGTCCGAACCACGGGCGGAATAATTGACGTTGACATCGTCAATTGGCGGATTGTTATGTTGAACGTTTTAACAACAGTCCCTCTGGGAGCAACGCCGTTCCCAAAAGAAAAGCACGTCATACAGTCTTCTCAGTAATACACATTTTATATTTACATTTTTACCCAAACCTGCTTTTGATATCACCCACTTTTTCACACCTAGTGCACATTTTTAAGATTCCTTTTACAAGGACCATCATCATCCATAGATTCAATCTGGGTCGTATGATGTGCTTTTACGTTGACAATACCCAAAATCATGATTGCGAAGTGTTTGGAGCGTACAGGAAAGCCAGCGCAAATAAGCCAGCCAATCTGCCTGACAGGGCCCTTACTCGATCATACATCGTTAGTATAACACATTTATTTAGGAGTCGTCCTATTTTACGGCCAAGGATACCGGGGGATTTCACTGACACGCCTTATCCTTTACTTTCGAGCGTCGAAACTCAGCGAATGTACCTGAAGTTTGGCAAACGGAGCATGGCTTGCCCCATAAAATTTGAAATAGTTACTGTCGCTGTCCTCGACCAAGCAGGGCATCACGTCATCTGTTAGTAGTATCCACTAGGGAGCGGCAGGCTGTTGATTGAATCTGGAGGACAATGTCACCCAAGAAGGTCAACCCGACTTTTTCTGAGTCGTGTACCGACTTAATCGGAAAATGGATAACATTCGTCAGCGTTGCTCTTTTCCACCCTCTGTCTGCCGGCAGAATGCACTCGGGGGGGGGGGGGGGGGGGGGGGGGGGGGGGGACGGTGAACACCAGTAAAACCAAGCCTTCTGATACTGCTTGATGATCGGGCACTACTTGCGAGTGGAGAGGGATACTGAGGAAAAGAGAACTTGACCTCCGGATCTCCGGTTTCTAGTCCTCAGCGATATAATTGAGCCGGACACAGCGGGTGAAAAGGTTTTGCGATTCGTGGCCATTAGGTTCTGTCCCTGGGCCTTTTTTCGCTTTTCTTGTAGTAGGAAATATAGCCTTCGTAAACCATTTGTCCTTCTCTTCACCGCCAACTCACGTATGGGCTAAGGTCGCGGTTCCCTCTAACAAGGATTCCAAAGACTGAGTGTGGTGGACAAATACGTCCTGAATCTCTTGAATCCAAAATTGGAGTTAGTGGGTGTTGATGCCTGGGACTCAATGTCATGGAATACCAGGTGCATGAAGGTTCTCACCTGGTAGCTACGGATTCGGGATGACAGGAGTTCTCTTTTCACAACCCTTGATCATGAATCGGGTTCTTTTTACTTGCGGCTATTTTCAAAACATCAGAAAAAAGATATTAAGAAAGCAACAAGAAAGTTTCGACTTTGGGAGAGTATTGTTATACGGAAGGGGTCACCATACTTATGTCCCTCCCTTTACAATCATATGGGTTGCTTGCTGGGCGATCATGTTTCATGTCCTAGGCATGATACCACCGTGTCCACTTCTAGCGAAACAAGCAATATACCATTAGCATCTGGGAGGGAAAATGACAAAAATGACAAACACACTTCATTTAAATATTCCCGACATTTTGGCGCCAAGCCTCGAAATAGCATAGGAGACCCCAGGGGTCAAGTAGAGCGATTCACGAATCAGCGCTGGAAAATAAAACAAAAATACCGACCTTTTACTAAGCGGGCCTCCATTGATTGAGTAAAACCCCCGTTCCAAAGTGCTAAGAAAGCTAAATTACTCTGATCTCGATGCTCCTGTAGAGATATTGTTGAAGATCTTGAGATCCTGCTCATTACGAAGCGAAAGCATCCCTGACAATTGGGAGCCCAAATTTAGAAGCATACGGGGATAACGCAGATCAAATTGAACCATATGGTGTTACGAATTGAAAAGGGCTGATAGAATTCAGGAAAAGGCAAATTCCATCGAGGTAATTATACCGGTCTGGCGACTATGAGGAATAAAATTTATCTGACATCTAGGTCGTTACGAATTCTGGATATCGATGGCATGATTAATGATATGACGTCCGGCTTCTTCCATAGCCTGACTGATTCAAGATCCTTTTTGTAATTGAGTCGTGGGTGTCTGGATAGATTGTTTCGTTGACAGCGTGTCCATGTCAACTTCCTCAGTCTCCCTGGTGTGGTTGGTATAAGTATTAAGTGGGTGTACCATGAGTTATTGGGCATAGTATTGGAATGCGATATGTGGTCCCTAGCGACGCGGTGGTTGGGATGGTTTCCAAGTTGAAGGCAGCAAGTAAAGGACGATACAAAACTTTCAAGGTGACCTTGTTCCCAGGTGGTGAGAGTGTTGTATTCAATCACGTGACTATCGATCGGGCTTATTTGGTTCCATCTCGAGGGTTGTTTGTGATCCACCTTGGCTCGGTTAATTGAACAATGGCAAGAGAACTCAAAGCCATCTTTCTTTTCTGAACGTTCTTCCTTTCTTTTCACTATCGCTTCATCGATTATATCTCTTCTCTGTCTATTCCATGATATCAATTAAACGAATGGCGGGGAAACTTGGAACTCATCTTGGACACCACAAAGGCGATGGAGAGAACAGACTCACGCCGGCTTTGCCATCGCCCCCATCGTCCGCGAACTTCAGCGGCAGCTCTATGACCTCACAGTATGATTATCGTGGGTCTATATCTACTGCTCGGACCTCGGCAAGCGAATGGAGTAAGCGGGAGGGTAGCATGGATGGTATTGAACAACAGACGCCTGTTGAACGTGTCATCAAAAGACCCAAAGGCACTTACCGCCTTTCTGATTTCATTGTACAACGAACTTTGGGGACAGGAAGCTTTGGAAGAGTCCATTTGGGTATGGAGATCCCTTTCATCCTTCATGTGGAAAATCCTGACCTTTTATTAACTTCCTCAGTTCGAAGTAAACACAACCTCCGTTTTTACGCAATTAAAGTCCTTAACAAAGAAAGAGTTGTGAAAATGAAGCAAATAGAACACACGAATAACGAACAACACATGCTCGAAGCTGTACAACACGCTTTCATTATCAACCTTTGGGGGACTTTTCAAGATGCTTCAAACTTATATATGGTCATGGACTTTGTGCCTGGTGGAGAACTCTTCACCCTTCTACGAAGGTCCAACGTAGGTTAATTCTATATGCTAATATCGTACTTCCGCTGACCCTACAACAAAGCGATTTCCAGACCCGGTCGCAAAATTTTATGCGGCCGAAGTTGCACTTGCATTAAATCATCTACATGGCCTCGACATCATATACCGTGATCTTAAACCTGAAAATATCCTTCTCAACCAAGATGGTCATATCAAAATAGCTGACTTTGGGTTCGCGAAGACATGTACGACGACGACATGGACGCTGTGTGGCACGCCTGATTATCTAGCTCCTGAAGTATGTAACTAACGCCACCAATATCAACACCGCCCTAACGTATACATCTGTATAGGTTATTGGGCAACAACGGTATAACAAGAGCGTTGACTGGTATGCCCTCGGTGTCCTTATCTTCGAGATGCTCTCAGGACTACCACCATTCCATCAACCCGATGCGAATCCCGTCATGCTATATGAGAAAATTACCCGCGGTCCCGCCTTCATCAAATGGCCGGCCGCATTCAACCCCCTCGCAACAGACTTGATTCTAAAGCTGATGGAGAGTGACCCCTCGAAACGTTACGGAAACCTGCGACATGGTGCGGGTGATGTGTTTGCACATCAGTGGTTCAGGGAGGTCGACTGGGAAAGACTCGCAGCACGGGAGATCACTGCACCCTACCTCCCCAAGATCAGTGGAGACGGTGACGCAAGCGCGTAAGTATCTTCATCCTTCGTTATCTCCTTTGAATTCCAACTGAATATGCTCCAGTTTTGACAAATATCCCGAGGATAATGCCGCAGCTGCGTATGGACAGCTGGCACTGGATCCATACGGAAACTCCTTCCCTGACTTCGATTATACAAGCGACACATCATGACCTGCACATGCTCATCTCTAGCACGAATACCCTGCAAGACTGTGACATTACAACTACCGTCAGGATAATCATGAACAAAAATGCGTGTGACTACACGGAAGCCCCTACTTCCAGTGTTCATAAAGCGTTATAAAGTGCACCCTTGGCCGGGATTATTTATTGGATGCACTTTGGATGTAACACCGTTTTCTATCACTAAATTATCTATACCCTCTAGCTGGTATATCTTGACATTTCCCCGCCTTTCGCATTATATACCCGATTTTGTACTTTTACCTCGGGATAGCCTGCGTGTACAATAGTTGTTGTACATGTTAGAAATTGCATCGAATGTCGAACTCAAACTCTTGGAGGAAGGTACGATGTATCTGGGCTCCTGCGCTGGCGTCTAGCGAAGACTAGAATATGTAGAAATAAAATTTGGATGGTAATACAATAGAGCTTCTCGTAGCCTTAGGCGGCCCTTGTGCTATTGCGTAGAAGCAGACCACACTAGACTCTGGATATAGGCTAGAACAGACGAGAATAAGAAATAAATCACTAATAAAAAGCTAAAGCCGCAGACCTTGCGCGTAAATAGATCCCCGATACTTTCGAAAGGAAGCCCGAAAGTTCCCCGTATCTAATTTGTGGGACAGCCAGATCAGGCAACAAATGAGAGATTTTCTCATCAGCAGGGGGGTAACAATAGGGAAGGTAAAGCTTACGGGCATCATCAACCATTCATTCTTGCATTTCTCTTCAAAGCTATTAAGGGACGGTGTAACGGGTTTCCAATTCTTGCCGAAGGCCGTCTGTAAAATGGGTAGGGTGACCATATATGTTGGTCTAGTGAGCTTTGTTGGTGCTACTAGGATACTTTGGTGGAAATAAGCATTTGGGGTGATTTGATTGCTCTGCAGACGTGTTTCGTGCCCAATTATAGGTTTCTGGAAGAGAGGGAGATCCTCATATGCATTATTGGGCTGCGCGGTACCCCAAGGATCAGGTTTCTTCTGTCGGGAGTTTTGGATAAAATCAAGATCAAGGTCAATGAAGCCCTCAATTTCCCCCTGAAATTTTGTGATAAGCGGGTGATGGTCGGAGGTAGCACGTTGCACTCACCGCCATCCAAAAGAGGGCTAGGTCAGCAAGGTCGTGGCGCAGGTACCCACCGCCAACGTCAGAGTGGGCTCCCGGGAACCATACCTACAGCAATGTCATGAGAATCAAAGGCCTTCCTTAATATGGAATCATAAAGTACCTGCTTAAGAACTTGGCCAGGGGTCAATCCCCCAGTGGGGACTGACCAAAGAGTCGGCAAGAATTTCTGTCGATTTTCTTGCAACGACATGGCATGAAGTGCGTATTCGACGTTTCTAGGGAGGCTGTTGTCTTTGATGTTGAGTGCATCAATGGCACCGTAGACAGATCCCACGGTATCCCATACCCCCACGCACCTAGACCATGGAAATTGCTCAGCTAAGGAACCTAAATAACGAAAGAGGGAATCTCACTTAATCCTAACCCTCCTGCTATCAGGTGGGATGGTGGGAGGTAAATCATCTACAAGCTGGCGCCAGATTTGGAAGAAGAGCCCCAAGGTCTCTGTTTGTAGCAGACCGATAGTGTCCTGGAGAATATCTACGCTTCTATGAAATGTATCACATTAGATGGGAAAGACTTACGATGAGCCCTGCCAATTTTCTAGCCGTGTATGCGCCCCTATTTTTGATATGGGTTCCCGTGTCAATAACGAAACGCTATAAATAGATAAATTGCAAAGACCTCGAAAATCTATGACCATCCAAAATTCAACAATATGTTCTTAGTATCTATCATTTGGTACTTACCCAAAGATGGAAATTTCATCCCCATCGCTATAGTTTTGTGCAACGAACGCGTACGCATCGCGTATCTTACTAGCTGTATAGTACGTCCAAATCAATAAAGTAGATACATGGCTGGACCACGATGAATTGACTAACCAACGGCAGTACCCAGTGCCTCTGTAGAAAATATCAGCTGTAACACGCAACAGATAAAGCGAAATATGAATGACGTAGAATGTCATCTCCAACCACAGGATCGCCCTTGTAATCCGCTTCCGAACCGACGCCACTTTGGTAGAATACTAACTGTTCCCTGTTATCTCTAAACGAAGGAGCGACTGAGCTTGGAAAGTGCGAAACTACTGGAAAAGAAACATACTCTGTGACACGCTTGACTCCTCGTGCTGTAAAGACGGCATCAGTGCTGTAAGTATAGCAACGTACTATCAGCTATCATTACAAAGGCGCAAGACATTAGTCGCGTTTTGTCCTTCTGTGCTTTCTGCGCCTAGGAAATTTGGTGGTTAGGAGCAGCTTGTACCGGGAAGCGTCCTGCATACTATAATCAACTGGTACCTGGGCTTGAGCTACCATCTCGAGTCAGATGGCAGTCAACGTGATGATATATGGGTTCAATTTACCCTTCAGCGATGCAAGGTTACCATCCATTCCAGTGCCATCGCAAAATATAAGGATTCTCTTGGTGGTCATTGCAGTTTTGGAAGTGGGATAGTAGGAGCGATTGTAGTAGATAATGAAACCAGTATTGGTTATATGGGGTCCCAGGTGGGCCGGCACGCTACATGGTAATATGGAAGACAGGCGGAGTGAGAAGTATTTCCAGCGACGCCCTCGTTAAGGTACGAGAACAAGGAAGAATGTGATCGGACACGTTTGATTCTTCCATCCAGGAACAATTGAATGGGATGTTGGGTAATCTGGCGTCCCTCTTGGTTGTTCTAGGAATGTCCTGACGGAGTTCTAATGTATTTGGAACTTGAAGTAGCCCTGCGGTGCGTCCTACACTGAAGGTGATCAACGCATTGGATCTGGGGCAGGTGAGATGATGAAGGTATTGAATGGACAAATGTCGTATACAACTGGGGAATACGGGGGAGATAAGTCCACGAGGCGATAACAATCGCAAGCCTGTAATCAACCCATGTTGGAAGCACAGGTGTGCACAAAGAGCCTGATATGTAAAGAAATGGATTTGCCTTGTTCATTGAGTAGCATCCTACTTTCAATAGTAAAAGCCCGAGTTTGGCTTCGTAATTGAATATAGCCGTACAAACGTTCACTGTCCTGCATAAAGAGAAATGAGGCTGAAGATATCGGGGGAATTCAAGTGCCGGAGCAGATCTTTGACAGGGAACGAGGAAGAGAGTAGTCCTGTGGCAGTTATGTCAGAGATCTAAAACGGAGACGTTCAGATGGTACCTTCTTCATTCCTGTTATCATTGGGGGATATAAAATGAATGGCTTTGTCAGGTGGGCACTCCACCTTCCTCTGTGGTGTGTTATCAAGAATATACCTATTTTTAGGTCGGGCATATCCTGCGGGTTCGGGAATTAGGAAGCCATTGTGGTGGATAATGTCATGTTTGCCCACGAAAAAAACACCGTAAATGGGAAACACATGATTAACGGGACGGGGGACCTGGAAACAGGAACAGTGAATATGTGGAACTTGGAATAATCAGACCGATATGAGCAAAAGTTAAAGGCATTGTTTAACTCGGAGGTGTGAAATAGGCTATCTTCAATGAAATGTCATGTTATTGTGAAGTGGGTTGTGATGATCCCCATCACATAATACACTTCACTACCAAACTACCATAGGTGCAGTGTGATCAATAGAGATATTCGGTTCGATGGTTTAAAGGGCCCATTGTCGTGCTGTAATCGAATCATGTTTCTTGAGGGTTCTTATAGTATTGATCGGAAGAGAATGGGAGGGGGCAAGGGCGTTGCTTTAAAGCGTGTCTAATGAATTCCATTCAGATATTCTGGTTATTTGACCGGCGGAACCTTCGTATGTGCCTTGTCAGTAGTTGCCGTATTTGTTTTGTCGGTGTAGGCGTAGGTTAGCTGAAGTTGTTAGGGAACTGATCTAAGTATCGAATGAGCCCATCGTCCTGGGAATATCCAAACTGCAAGCATTTCTGCAAAAATCTAAGCTCGGCACACGGTAGAACATCATCGCGAGACTGTAAAGTGAAGTGACGTCCAACGGTATTTTCTTATTCTCCCCATTTGACGTGGGGAGTAACATCTTGCCGCTATTTTTAGTGTGGTGCCATGAACGTCTCCACTAGTTTCAATCTTCAACATTTCTTATTACCAAAACGAAGTGGTGCTGAATTTTTTAAAGAACCTAAATATGAATACATTATTTTGCTATTAAACTCTGTCATGGTGGTTTTTCCTCAGAAAACGAAAACGGCTTACAGTTTTATGCATGTGGATTGATCGTCTAAGCGGGTCAGCCGTCTCTCGAACTCCCGTCGTGTAGTTGCACTGTTTTGTGGCTATATGCTTGGTCGTGATTAATGAGAAGTGTAGTAGGCCACGCTTTGACAACTCAGTTCGAAAGATCGGTTGCCAGGATATTGGCGTCGATGTGCCGCAAAGGAGGAAGACTGTCTTCCATTCAAACCTCCTGTTTGTTTCAGCCAAACAACTTCATCACACCCAAAAAATAATGCCGTCCCGAATCAACGTTTCTCTTCAACCACAGGGGCGTCCGCCATAACCGTCTCCTGGCGTCCTTCACAACGTTTTCTGTGTTCTCCTGGCACCTGTTCTATCCAAGAATCTCGGTGAACCGTTCGGGATCTGAAGAGATCGAACGTGTTGAAGTTTGTTTTCACTAGGTTGGACCCTGGGACTGAGCGCGTGGGACGTAGGGACCCCCTTGAGGTTGGAGAGGACGAACTAAGACGCATACAATGCCGGTCAATGGATTAGATCATAGTGGTCGGGGGAAGAATGATGAGAGTGGAAAGCGCTTGGTTAATGGAGGGCGCGGGAATGCAAAGGCAGGCAGTAGCAAGAAGGCTGGGTCGAAGCAGAAGTCTGCGCGGGAGACAAAGAAGGATGTGGGCACCACAAAGGAGGACTTGGAGGCTAAGAAGGTGGCTCTGCTTGCAGAGAAGCACACCCAGCTGGAGACAGTGGTGGAAAAGCATGACAACCTGGTTTGTGGTTTCAACCTGCATCTCTGTTCCCGAATTAGACACTTATTACCTGTGATATGGAAACATAGGTTAGAGAAATATTTCATATGGATCATTTCATAAACATGCTTGCATATGACCCAAAAGTAAGTAACTAGCCTGTTTACACGCCCTCAAACTAAGTGTTAAATTAGGAAGCGAAGAAAGATCAAACCGAGGTCTTTACAAATGTATGTAGTCCTGCTTCTGGGTATACTCTAATCACTAATAAATATCCACAAAGTACAAGACAAGGTTATATGACCTCGTTGATAAAGCAGTTCCCGGTCCGTCTCGCGCGACAAGAAGGACTCACACAGAACGTAAACAGTTTCTTGCGGGGGCGTCAACTTCCGTTTCAAATGTCTCGCCACCTATTGTACCCAAGCCCAAGTTCAAGGCGAAAACCACGACAGCAATATGGGAACGCCTTGGAGGCACGCAGAATAAGGGGAAGGGGAAGGGGAAAGCAGAGGAGATGATCTCAGAAGTCTTATTGGGCAATGATAGTGGACATTTTGAAACCAGTGGCGATATTGCTGTGGTGGAACAGGAAGCGAAACCTGAGGAATCGATTTCAGTTGTTTTCGCTCGAAGACATATACCTAGAAAAGGGAAAATGGAGGTGACCATACCTCTGGCAGCGAGCGACAGACGAATAGAAAATAGAGATAAACCTCAAACGAATACCGGAAAATCAATATCTGTTCCGACTCGTAGGAGTGGTAGGCTTAAGGGACCTACTGACGGTCAATCAGTCGAGCCGGTCGTGACTCGCCCTCGTCAAAGTTCGCAGGTAAGTCTTTCATTGATGATGGGGTATGGGCTGCACACCTATTAAAATTTTAGGAAAATATTTTGCCCACAAAGAGAAATCTCGATTTTGTGGACACGCCTGTCCCTCCAGCTACCCCGAAGTTCAACGTCAAGCGGCTCAAGCTTGTGGTCCGTAGGCCACCCCCACCTTTGTCTAATCCTAAGCAACGACCTCCGCCGACAAAATACGGATCTTCTCTTGCTAATTTCCTCGCTTCATACACCACACATAATAACAAGGATGTTGACGATAAAACTCTCCAACGCGAAATAACTCATAATGCGACCATCCTCGAGCGGACCGAACAGTTCCGCAAACAAGGGCGTTTTATACCTGGAACTGATCATCTCTTTGGCTTTAACGTTGACATCACAGCATCTTACACCACACCCCAGCGCAACAACAAAGATCATTGGGACCATGTTGTCGAGGCCGCTATGTCAGAAAGCAAGCACTGGCGTAAGCGGCCATCCGGTAAACAAATTGCCGCCCAGGTTGCCTCTAAGATACAAGCATATTGGGACAACCAGGAAGCTAAGAAAGACAAGTTGAAGTCTCAAGAGGAGCGCAGATTGCGGGCGTTGGCTAAACACACAATCAAAATGGTCACCCAAGAATGGAAGAAAGCCGTTTTCGTGAGTGTTTCTCGTCTCTGGCACCACTGGCGAGGCTTAACACTACTTAGTATATTCGGGAGCAAGAAAGACTGAGACTTGAGGCAGAGGAAGTTAAGCGGGGTCACGCACATCTGGACGCGCTCCTAGATCAGTCGGGGCAGCTCTTGGAGACGCAACAGGGTGATCTTTCACGAGGGGACCTCCCGTTTTCGCGGAGTCGGTCGAGCAGCATGCATGATTGGGAATCTGTAGGCGAAGATGAAGATGAAGATGAAGAGGAGAATAACGGAGGTGATGTTAGCGGAGGCGACGACGGGGGCGAGGAAGAAGCCGAGGAAGACAACGATGACACAACACGCATGTTACTTGATGACGCTCCCACCCGCACCACGGAGTATACACCAACTCCGAGTGTCTCATCAACTGCTCAGGACCCCTTAGATACTCTTGATCCCGTTCCTATGGACGATCAAATGTCTGACGAGGATTTAGAGGGCGATGGATCCTCCATATTTGCGGTTCACGAATTGATAACTAATGGGCCGTTCGATAGTTCACCAATACGGCCTTCGACAATACGAGTGCAATCACCTGTTTCTCTGGCTGGTCACACCAAAGATAACTCCTACATTTTTCCAGAAGACATACTTATATCGCCTGGATCCACCTCCCTCCACTCAACGCATTCTCTGTACGAGGCGTCGCCGGAAGAATCGCCCCAACCCTCATCTCATACATCGGCTTTTGTTGAACATAACGATGATCTCCGCACGCCACAACAATCTTCCATTAAAGACCATTCCCGAAATACACTTCCTAGTACACCACTTTCTGAGGCTATGGAGTCATCGGAGGATGTAAATCCTATAGGTTTGGTAGAGTCATCTGAAGAACTATGGGAGGGTTCTTTAAGAGACGATGGAGAGTTATCCCCAGAGATATCTGAACTTGGGCGTGACACTTCTACACCCCGTTCTCGCCCACCGTCATCTCAACTATTACACAGCCTGGAGCATGAAACACCACCAGAAATGGATGTTACTCCTCCCGATGAAGTAGCTACCGATGCAGATGAGATAGCTGAAGCGCAACCTAAATCAAAGATCGAAGATGAAGTGGACATTGAGGAATATCTCAAACCGTTTGCGGTCGCCCCAGTTCACTGGGATTTATCATCTAAGATTGTACCACCTCTCCTTCTTCGAGGTAGCCTTAGGCCTTACCAACAGATCGGTTTGGAGTGGTTAGCAAGCCTTCACATGAATAAAACCAATGGTATTCTGGCCGATGAAATGGGACTAGGGTGAGTGATGTTGGCTCTTTTCTCGTATGATGTTAACAATGGATTCCTCACAGAAAAACGATCCAGACGATTGCCTTGTTAGCCCACCTTGCCTGCGACCGGGGCATATGGGGCCCACATCTAATTGTGAGTATCATTCCGATATCCTTGATCGTCATTTATGCCTTTGTCACAGGTAGTCCCAACCAGTGTTCTATTAAATTGGGAAATGGAGTTCAAGAAGTTCCTTCCAGGTTTCAAGGTATTAAGTTACCACGGGAATACTAAACGACGGAAGGAGCTCCGCCAAGGCTGGACGGATAAACATCACTTTAACGTTTGCATAACATCGTACACTTTGGCTAGCCGGGACGCGCATATATTCAAACGCAAACCTTGGTACTACATGATTCTTGATGAGGCACATATGATCAAGAATTTCAAGTCCCAACGGTGGAATACATTGCTTATGTTTCGGTCTTTCCGACGTCTACTCTTAACGGGAACACCTCTTCAAAACAACTTGACTGAACTTTGGGCACTACTGCAATTTCTCATGTCGGGAGCTAAATTTGCGAATCTCGGAGAATTTAACAGTTGGTTTTCAAGTGAGTTCCGTTATTAAACACAATGTCTCTCATCTCATTTTGTGTGTATGTAGATCCTCTGGAGAAGGCAATAGAGATGGGCAATATTCAAGACGATGAAACCATACAGCGGGTGACGAAGCTCCATACCGTTCTTCGTCCCTATCTTCTTCGGCGCTTGAAGCGTGATGTGGAGAAGGAGCTTCCCAGCAAATACGACCATCTCGTCTTGTGCCCGCTATCTAAGCGGCAAAGGTTCCTCTATGACGAGTTTATGTCCCGTGCCCAAACTCGAGATGCTCTCCAATCGGGAGTATACCAGAAAATCGCGAACATCCTCATGCAACTCCGTAAAGTGTGTAATCACCCAGACCTGTTCGAAGTCAGGCCTATTGTGACGTCCTTCGCGATGCCACGATCTGCCATTGCCAACTTTGAAATCAAAGAGCTACTCTTGCGACGATTGTTGCTTAACACTACAGCAGAGTCAGTGAATCTTGACTTGCTGGGACTGCGGTTTCTTGGCAAGCAAAACACCTCCATCATTACTGCCCTTTCATCGCAACGTCTAGATGCTACCTCCCTCTTACCCTTTATATCAGAACTTCCTGGTGAACCCCCTCCAAAAGACATGCGCACTGTTGCAGGTTTTCGCAAGTACTCTGCATATCTCGAGCGGGCTAGTAAAATTGCCCACTGGTCACACACCGGGTACCTTAATCGTCTCCGTTGTAGTGGTATTCCCACATACAGTAAAGAGATGATTAGGGTTACCACATCTTTCCACCAACCCCTTCTTCCCCTCGAAGCTATTGACCTGCGTTCACGTTATTGGGATGTTGTGCAGCCATTAAATGGCGCAATCAAATCATACACCATTCGCGCAAGAGAAATGGCCAGCCTCGTTGACAAATTCGCCTTTGTGACTCCGGCAGTTGTGGCTTTAGACATGCCACAAATTGCCCTTCCTAATTGCCAGGGACCACTGATTTCCCAGCCGATTGATTTTGATGACGTCCTTCACAGACCAAGCGTTAAACTGCAAATTGCGTTCCCCGATCCATCCCTACTTCAATATGATTGCGGAAAGCTACAAGAGCTCGCCCGTCTACTGCGAGAGAAGAAAATTGGAGGGCATCGCGTCCTCATTTTCACTCAAATGACCAAGATCCTCGACATTTTGGAAATATTTCTCAATTTTCACGGTTACCTTTACCTTCGGCTTGATGGCGCTACAAAAATTGAGGATCGCCAGTATATCACTGAGCGCTTCAATGCCGATTCAAGAATATTCTGCTTTATCGCCTCATCTCGGTCAGGGGGCGTAGGAATAAAGTGAAAATTTTCCTTGACCGCCTCCTATCTGTACACTGACTTTGTTTCTTTCTTTTTCTCCAGCCTTACCGGCGCTGATACCGTTGTATTCTATGACAGCGATTTCAATCCACAGATGGACAGGCAGTGTGAAGATCGGTAAGAGTGCCCCCGAGACCGCATTGATATCACGAAATCTAATTATGCTATAAGGGCTCATCGCATCGGGCAGATCCGAGACGTACATATCTATCGGTTTGTCTCTCAGCACACTGTGGAAGAAGCCATGCTGCGAAAAGCCAACCAAAAGCGGTCCTTAGATGACCTTGTCATACAGAAAGGGGAGTTTGATTGGCGCTCTCTTTTCAAAGACGAGAGTGCCCTGACAAAAGCCCTCGGGGAATTCGAAGACACGGAAGATGCGCATGCAGCTGCTGTTGCCGCAAGCGAAGAGGTCGCGAATGAACTTAATGACGAGGTTGATTTTGGGGGTGACATCGGGGATAGTGCGCCGATGGGAGACGTTATGAATAATGGTTCGAGTGGTCCAACCCCGCCACCCGTTACTCTTGGCAGCGAGGTTCCTATTGAAGATCACGAGGAAGATCCCGAAGGAGAGGGAGGTTCGGTTGTAGAGTACATGATTTTGGCAGTCCAGCGGGACTATGACTATTTTGGGGAATGGAGATTGTAGGCATAACACATATGTACAAATATAGTTGGTGTATATATCTACTTTATAATTTACACTTTACCTATGATACAAATTAAATGGTACAAACCATTGGACAAAGAGGGTATAGAATAGTGGATAGGAGTAAAACTGGTAGCAGGAAAGCAAGGGTTGGCTTATGTAGACTTCAAGATGCTATTCAGTTAAATATATGATTAGTGGGGGTGATCTGGAAAGAGTAATCATCAATGGACATACATGGAGAATGTGATTTGAGGTATTCATCATTTTTCTGGATAAAGTTTTCCATCATTCTGCCATATTCAGCAAACATTTCATTGAATTCTCTTGAAGTTGTGGGCTTTTTTAGAGGTTCTGGATGTGATGCCACTTTGGCAATAGCCTGAATGAGACTTTTGTGAGACAGAGGATGTTCAAACTGTTGTTATGTCTGGCATTAGTTTATATATCAATGTAAATATAATTTTACCTGAGGAGTTCTTTCAAATGGGTGAGAAGGAAATACTGCAGGTACCCTGGGAGAAATTGTGGGATCTGATTTATATGATATGTTGTCAGAATATGGCTCAGGAGAAGCAGATACTGGTGTGGGAAGGTGATTGGAAGAAGATGGGTGATCCTCATAGTCCTCAAAAGACTGTGATTTCATATATGCAATAATCTCATCCTGAGAAACATGCAGTAATTGAGACCAGACTTTTATAACATCTGGGGGTGGATTCGGCTGTCCTTGGCAGAGGACAGCCAGTTGTTTCATTGTTTCCTTTTTGAGGGTTGGAGTTGGGACACCTGAAATACATGTATGTCAGATGGATGTTTTTGTGTTAGGGTATTACCAAGGTTTACTTGGTTTCTTCTGTAGGCGACGTTTAAGCCAATTTTTCAGGTTAATTGCTGCATAGTTTTCAAGGCCAGGTAGTGCCTATGTGGGACAGCTCTATTGACACACAAAGCATAATAATTTTTGGAATAACATACATGGAGCTGCTCTAATAGTTTCTTGCGCACTTCGAGGTCGGTATAAAGTTCATCTTCATCTGGGTGATCACGGATGTATGCTAAAAAGTATGAAGCGCGCGTCAGTAGATTTCTGATGATTAGTATTGATTGATGGCGTACCTTCCAGTACGGCATTCCCTTCTTTTGAGAGGCGGTTCTTGGGCTTTGCTTTGATAACAACGGGCTCTCCCGCTGAGCTCAACGGGGGCTGGCTGAAGTGGTCCGTCTGCATGAGATGGATGTAAAAAGTAAGAAATGAGAATTTGAGTTAAAAGTCTTAGATGGTCCGTGATTGGCAACTCTTTTCAAATATGCCTAGTGAAACGCGATTACAACACGTGAAAGAAGCACTCTTTATTACTTAAATAATAATATAAATTAGATCAATCGTCGCCCTTGAAAGACGCCTTTTACATAAGGTTGGCATGATATATACCTACCCACTGTCCCTAGCCAGGGTCATTGTATTATTGAGATGCGTTTATCGTCTTCAAAACCTTCTCCCACCAAAGCCAAATTTGGTAGCCTTTTAGGAATCCAGAGAGATCGTCCGACCCCTCAATTGCTATCCTTGATCTTCCCTGATGGAGACATCCAAAACTGATGAGCCTTACTATGAGTTCAGGATGATCCCCGTAGGCCTCAGTGGCCGACCCACACATGTTGTTCTTCCAAAATTCTTCCAGCCGATTGAAGGCCATAATTTCGGTCCTTTTTTATACAAATATCCGAGGTGCTTAATAGGTCTTGTTATTGGAGAGCACGCATGTATTGGGTGGAGCGACGGCTTCATGATCTTGTCGATAAGCTTCTCGTAACGCACTAGGAGCTCATTAGTGGACACAGGGTGGACCTAAGAACTGGATGGTTGTCAAGAAGATTGCTGTTCGGGGAGAAGATAAGTCGTTTTAAGGTTGGAGTGATGCCAAGGCGGAGGTGGAAGCCCTGTGATGTCGCTTCGGTAACCGGCTGAACTAGATTCGACGTTCCCGCCACCATTCCGATGCCCCAGCCCCCGCACCGTCTCGATGTGGAGGAAGAGCGGATATCCGCTTGGAAAACATAACGGAGAGTACAGAAAGATGCGATACCGGGACGGAGGCTGGCGGCTCCTCTTGTTTCCCGGCTTGCGGCTTGTTCCACAAGGTCTCATTCACATGTTAAAATGCTTCTCAGTCACTCACCTCCTTCTCTTCTCTTATTTAAATATCAGGTTCCCCGCACTCTCGCTCTCTTTTCTTCTTGCACACTGGAGACTGGATTATATACCATTCTGATCTTTACCCATGTCGCGTTCAGGTAACAAGAAACCCGTTGGGTTTGCAACCCATATTACTGCTGGAGGCATCGCTGGTGCATGTGAAGCGGTAACTTACACGCCGTGGTTATATCGCTCTTTCTAAGCCAATGTGCACAGTTGGTATGTCAGCCTTTAGACACCATCAAGGTTCGGATGCAGTTATCGAGGGGTGGGCGCGTTCCAGGGGTATGTATAACTATCTCTAGAGCTTGCTATAATGTCTGACATATCTAGACAAAACCTCGCGGAGTCTTTGCTACTGGTGCTTACATTGTAAGGCGAGAGACGCCACTCGCACTTTACAAGGGTCTTGGAGCAGTTCTATCTGGGATCGTACCTAAAATGGCTATCCGTTTTGCTAGTTTCGAGGCGTATAAAGGATGGCTTGCAGACAAAGAGACTGGGAAAACAAGTGTTGGAGGTATTTTCCTTGGTGCGTGGCTGCCTCATAGGCACAGACCTCAACTAACCAACTCCACATCGTAACAGCTGGACTGGGCGCAGGGACAACAGAAGCTATCGCGGTAGTGACACCGATGGAAGTTGTCAAGATTCGTCTTCAGGCTCAACAACACTCCTTAGCCGATCCGCTCGACGCGCCCCGGTACCGTAATGCTGGACATGCAGTATATACAATCGTGCGAGAGGAGGGGTTCTCTACACTTTACCGCGGTGTGTCGCTCACCGCACTGCGGCAAGCCACTAACCAGGGTACCCACATCCCCACCTACACTGGCTTCTACTGCTTACTCACAAACGATAAATCCTAGGGGCGAATTTTACGGCATACCAGGAGATCAAGAAATTCGCCCATCGAATGCAACCGGACATGGTTGAGCTTCCCTCGTACCAACACATGGTCATTGGGCTCATCTCAGGAGCTATGGGGCCATTCTCTAATGCACCCATCGACACCATAAAAACACGTATGCCTTCCCAAGTTTTTCCCTCATCGGACTCTATGACGTATAATTGTTCTATTTCAAGGCCTGCAAAAAGCGACGGCCGAGCCAGGCACCACGGCAATTCAGCGAATATTCGCCATCGCGAAGGACATGTGGAAAATGGAGGGATTCAGGTCGTTCTACAAGGGGATCACTCCGCGCGTGATGCGTGTAGCGCCAGGTCAGGCGATCGTGTTTGCTGTCTACGAGAGAGTCAGCACCTTGATGGAGAAGATCACACCACTGGTGCCCGAGGACGACTCGTATTCGGAGTAGAAGGAATAGATACGACGACTTCGATGTACATGGTTCTGGCATTTTATCATATGGATATTGAAGCATAAATAATACTACTAGTAAATGTACAGTAATATCTTTCACTTTGGGATGATACCGATTGTCGAATTAGATTAGATTAGATGAGATCTTAGCCGGTAACTGAGGTTTCCCGGGCCGACGTTCACGAATCAATAACAGAAATTTATAAGTCGGAATCTCATACCCCTCTAGCTTGACTACTCGTGTTGCTGTATTTCAGGGACAGAGTCCAAAAGCAGGGAATATCTCTAAAGTAATCACAGGACATGATGTCGATCCCTAGGACGGTTCTAGTTCTCCATGGGTAATTATTTTCTGCATCGCGTATTTTAGGCTATTAGCTCAACCATACCCAACCTTTTATTCACACAGATACTCACAGAATGCACACATCTTCAGTAGAAGGGTGAGTGTTTGATTACTGTTCTTCCAGGTACTCCATTTAGCGCGCCAATACAGCTTGGGGCCTTACGAAAGGAATGTGGAAACAACGTTGAACTTGGTGACACATAACTACACCTTCCATCTTGCCGCTGACTGATACCGATCGTTGGTCTAAAAAGTCTTCTTAGATGGACCTCACGTCTTACTGCCAGCGGACTTGGCCGGGACCGCGCCACAGACGGTACAATCCGCCGTGACGACATTGGAATCGTTGAATGCTGCAGAGGCGGCCAGTGCGAGTAACGATCCTACTGTGACACCCAGGGCGTGGTGGAAAATGAATGCGGAGCGTACGCAGGTACTTGGGTTGGAGGAGTCACTATCGCTTGTCCAGGATACCCTGAAGGGTCGGAGGTTTGATGTGAGTCATATTTTCTTTGTGAAAGTGGGTTGATCCCCACTGCGAATCTACTAGGGTGTGTTTGGGTTTAGGTATGTTAGTTTCCGAATTACTCGCCATCTGCACTCACAATGCGTTCAGTCAGGGTGCCGCGTTTGCTGCTGTCATCGCCGCATTGGTCAGTGTTCTGATGACATTTTTGGGGAACGTATACCGTTGCCTAATCCCTGTGCATTATACAGCTTGAACGACCTCAATTATACCCTTCGTTCCTGGTCGATGGTCAACCACTACACCCACCTCTGTAAGCTCTGCCACATGCATTCGCACAAGGGGCGTCCTGGTCTCACCACATGCTAGGAAATTCTGCGTGGCGGTGTCAGGATTCAAAGTCCGTGATCCTCTTTGCGATTCCATCTTCGCGCAGCCGTTCTCAACCCCGACCCTGCATGTTATCGGGAAAACGGATATCATTGTCACAGAGGAGCGGTCGCGCCTCCTTGTCGAGGCCTCCAGTGACGGACGCGTGGAAGAACATGATGGTGGTATGCATCTGTTTCGGCCACGACCCCGGTTACAACTTGGATTAACTCATTTCCCTGGCAGGCCATTTTGTGCCCTCAAAGGGTCACTGGCGGAAGTTCCTGCGTGATTATATGAGGGACAATCTTGCTGATATCCCATCTCCGGGATTACTGGCCTCTTCTGCGCCGGCCTCGGGAGCGGCTACACCGATTCCGGGGGGGTCAGGCGGTGGGCCTGCGTTAATGATGAAGTTGTGATATGAATTCCCAGCCGTAGAACATAATGTAAGCTAGGATTAGTTGTTGCTCTTCCACGGCACATTGAGTTCGGTTTATCCAGTTGTTTATTTTGAATTTAGAAGGTACCTATACTTAGAATCATAGAATTCGGAAGCATTGATTTGTGAACCCCTACCCACACGATCCCGACTGTATTACCTCCCAGGGGCTTCTCGTGCCAGCAGTACCCCCACGTTATCGATCGGACATCGTCAAGCCCATCAGGGTTGTCAGAACTTACCTGGCGATCAAGAAGTCTTCTGTCTAACGGAGTAACATGTGGACGAATCTACATTTTGATAGGTATACGAAAGGTTGTCCGGAAATTTCGTCGTACCCATAATCCCCGGGAGAGGATGCGGGATATCCTGCGCCACCGAGGCCCAAGGGGGAGATGGACAAGAACATAAAAGGGGGGGCCGATTTACTCTGATCAAATCTGGTCACTCTCTGGTGTTCGCGCCATCTGGGTGAATCTGGGAACCGCTGATCACCGAATTGGGTCAATCAGATTATCGGAGAGAGCCAGGTTATGTTCTTCTCTCTGAGATAGCACATTCGTGCTGAGCTGCCAGCTTTAAGTCATATTTGGGTACTACTGATAAGTCTAGGCGGTGCAGCTGGCCTGATTTAAAGCTGTAGATGGACTTGATAGATACTTGTGAACTGGTAGCACTTTCGACCCGTCAAGAATCTATCATTCCGGGCCAATATGCAGAACACCTCCTCATGTAACCCATAATGAGAATTGGACTAGTTAGGTGGCAGAATGTGGCGCAAACCGAACGGTGATCACGATCTGACGTGAAATCGAAGAAAGTCACACTGTGACGGGGATGGCGTCAAAACAAGGCCACACAAAAGAAATATGTGGAAAGATATTGCAGAGTTGGTGGCCCAACCTTTGACCTTAACTTTTACATTTCACAATTTCTTGTCCGGGCAGTTGTTTTATTCTGCTTGAACGCGTTTTTCTTTAAAAAATGACTCCGTGGACTCCCCAGCCTGCCGGTTTGCAGGAAATCCTACAAACAATTCATGAATCAACCGACATGAATACCGCAGTGCAGCGCACTATCACTCAAGTACGCCTCTGACATCCGGGTCCATCTAACTATCGCCTTCATTCATTCCTCGATTTAAATAACAGAAATTAAATCAATTTACGCGCGCACCCGAGTACATTGCGTATCTCGCTTACATCCTCAGTTCAATGACCGGGGAGGAAGATCGTATTCGAACGATAGCGGGCTACCTCCTCAAGAACAACTCCCGCCTGATCCTTGGATCGCCACCGGAAGTGGCGGAATATGTTAAAGGCGCGGTGCTCCAAGCGTTTAATGACCCTTCGATCATGATTCGCAATGCCGCTAGTCAAGATATCGTCGCATTTCTGGGCGTGTTAGAGCCCAAAAACTGGCCTGAGTGTTTACAGCAACTTGTCAACACGCTGGATTCAACCGATTTAGATAGACAAGAGGTGAGTTCATTACTACAGTATATTGGGCGGGGTGGCGAAGGATGTGCAAGAATGTGTGGCGGGGCTGGAGCAAGTGGGTGGTATCACGAAAGAAGTGAACCGAATCGGTCTTTACCTCAACCTACCATCTTTCTCGATCGTAAAACTAAATACTGAATATCAACATCCTTATCCAGGCTGCTTTTAATGCACTGGAGAAGGCTTGCGAAGACTACCCTCGCAAAATGGATGTAGAAATCGGTGGTACACGACCGCTCGATTTTATGATCCCCAAATTCTTGATGTTATCTGAACATCCGTCAGCAAAGATGCGTTCGCATGCAGTAGCATGCCTCTCTTACTTTGTCCCCATCAATTGCCAGTCGCTGTTTGTTCATATCGACAACTTCATTGCTTGTCTCTTCAAGCGTGCGTCTGATGACGATCCATCAGTCCGCCGGCACGTTTGTCAAGCCCTCGTCTTACTCTTGGCCGCGCGACCTGAGAAGCTCATGCCGGAAATGGCCAATGTCGCAGAATACATGCTTTACTCAACTAAGGACAAGAACGAGAATGTTGCCCTCGAGGCATGCGAGTTTTGGCTCACTTTCGCCGAGGATGCCGATCTGGCGGTCTATCTGCACCCTTTGCTAGCGAAGGTGGCACCCGTCCTCCTGGATTGTATGATTTATGGAGAGGATGACCTTCTGTGGTTGGAAGGTGATGCTGAAGATGCGGCTGTACCTGACAAGGAGACGGATATTAAGCCTCGCCACTATGGCGGTAAATCACACGGGCTGGAACGCGATGCAGCAACAGGGGGTGAAGGCGGGGATTCATCTGTGCCACCAAAGCCGCGCGTTGGTGCATATGGCGAGGAGACCATTGATTCTGAAGATGACGAAGATTTTGATTTAGATGAGGACGATTTTGCCGATGAAATGTCAACGGAGTGGAATTTGAGAAAGTGCGCAGCGGCAGCTCTCGATGTGCTGGCGGTCAGATTTAGCGCAGATTTATTGAACGTTCTGCTTGGCCCACTTAAGGAGAAATTATGGAGTAATGATTGGTTGCAACGGGAAAGTGGAATATTGGCACTGGGGGCAATGGCTGAAGGTTTTTTTTTTTTGTAATGCCACGTTTTATGTCATAATTTGACATGTGTTTTTTATAGGTTGCATCGAAGCGATCGAGCCTCACTTGACAACCCTCGTCCCTTATCTCATTAACACTCTTAATGATCCTAAGGTGAGTTGGGCTGAAATTCGTTCTATATGGTCTAACCCCTCAATAGCCTCTCGTGCGATCCATTACATGTTGGACCCTTGGGCGGTATGCGAGCTGGACAACTCAGCCAATCTCAGAGGAACATAAAAACCAATATTTCATTCCCACCATGGAGGGCGTACGTGTTTTGCCCTATTTATGCGTTTGTTTGTTGATTTTTTTTATAGCTCCTTCGGATGGTGCTGGACAACAACAAGCGGGTTCAGGAAGCAGGGTGCAGTGCCTTCGCAACTCTCGAAGAGGATGCCGGTCCCGAGCTCGCTCCCTACCTCGAGCCGGTTCTCCGAAATCTGGTGTTCGCTTTCGATCTCTACCAACATAAGAACATGCTCATCCTGTATGATGCTGTCGGAACCTTGGCTGATGCTGTAGGGAGAGCACTACAGAACCCAACTTATGTTGAGATTCTCATGCCCCCTTTGACGAATAGATGGGCAAAGCTTAAGGACGATGACGAAGATTTAATTCCGTTGCTCGAGGTACGAGTATTCATCCAAAATCGTTGGATTGTTCTAAATCGTTCGGTAGTGTCTTGCGTCAGTCACTATCGCGATGGGTCCTGCATTTTTGCCTTATGCTGGTCCTGTGTTTGACCGGTGTAATAACATCATACACAATGCTCTTTTACAATATCAAGCTTTCCAGCAGAATCCTGACCTCGACGAGCCCGATAAATCGTTCTTGGTTGTTGCACTCGACCTCCTGTCTGGCCTCACACAAGGTCTTGGCATGGCCCTAGAGCCTTTAATCACGAACACGCAACCAAACCTCTTGGATCTCCTTACAGTGTGTCTAAAGCACCCCCAGGCACCTGTCAGACAGTCGGCATATGCACTTGTTGGTGATATGGCAATGGGCTGCTTCGTGTTGCTGCGACCCCACATGCCTGGCATTATGTCGGAGTTAACGCTGCAATTAGACCCGGAACCAAAGGTAGAGTTTATATCTGCTTCAAATAACGCCGCGTGGTCCGTTGGAGAAGTAGCACTACGTTATGGGCGAGGTAGTCTATCGAACGTTTCAGTCGAGGCTTCACATACTAATTAGTGCATTCTAGATGATCCCGAGTTCCAACAATGGGTCAACCCCCTAATTTCACGATTGATTCCTATTCTCCTTCACCCCAAGGCACCTCGGAGTTTACACGAAAATGCTGCGGTTTCAATAGGAAGGATTGGGTTGATGCACCCTAATATCGTTGCACCTCACCTCCCTGAATTTGCTCAAGCTTGGTGCCAAGCTCTGTATGAGATCAGGGATAACGAAGAGAAAGATTCAGCATTCCGAGGGCTGTGTACACTTGTACAGACAAATCCAGCTGGCATCGCCAAGGTTAGTTGTGATGTTTATCTCTGGTATTTGCGCGCTAATTCCCTGCTAATGTAGAGTTTACTCTGGTTCTGTAATTCCATTGTACGATGGAACCAGCCTTCGCCGGAATTAAACGGAATGTTCCAACAGCTTCTACATGGCTTCAAAGGCCATGACGCTGCTGGATGGGCTGCCCAAGTGGCGACATTCCCTCCTGCCATTCAGGAGCGCCTGGCGACGCGATATGGAGTCTAGAATCGCTCATCGAGTCATTAAAGAAGTTAATACCAAATTCATATTCCGTCAACTCCATTTGTCCCGTCTCCCGCTGTATCTGTCTCATAAACTTGCTTTCTCCTCGTCTTTTGCATTTGGATCTTACGTAGTAGTAGCCATTCCCTGTCCTTTACATCTTCCTTGTGTCACCTACCTACCTCCGTCTCGTTTTGTTCAAACTGTTTCCAGTAGTTGTAGTAAATTTTCCCTGACGGGTGCTTGCACTGTAATGCACGCATTCCTCCAGTCTCCACAATCTTATCTCTCATTTTTACGTAGCATTAGTAGTTAGTAGTTACATATTAGTAGTCAGTAGCATTAGCCTTTCTATCATCCTGCAAGTAGATACCTGTCAGACCACCCTGTATCACCACTATTACATCGGACGAGGGGTCGTTCTATGTGTACACGATCCAATGTTTCCTCCTCATTCCACTCAACAGGCCAATAAGCATACAAGTAAATAAAATAAGCTATATCACGCCATATTATTTGACATGTACATCAGTATCGTTTATTATTCGAATACATTCCTCCACCGAAGCCGCCACCGCCACGCCCCATCCCCATTCCACCGAAGTTGCCACCACCGCCATAGGCTTGTCTTCGTTGGTATTCCTTGTAGCCGTAGAATCCGCCAGCGCAGACACCAACAAATAGCAGCAATTTGAAAAAGAATCCGAACCAGGTTCCTTTGTCTGACGAGGTAATTAACTTTGGTTTGGTGAAAATGCTTGTCTTTTTCTTTTTGTCCCGGGTGTCAGACTTGGCGAGAACGGCGGAGTAGGTCGTAACCGTGATGATACTGAGGGTAGGAAATCGATTAGGAGAAACCAGCGGACAATGGACCAATATACGAACTCGTGGGCGTCGCTCACATCACCTGTCATCGCCGTGAAACCTAGGTAAGGGTTCAAGGGCAGGCTGAAATTTTTGAGGTGGAAGCAATCAGACCAATCATCCCCTGATTGACGAAATGTTAGCCTGAAACCAGTATTTGGTGGACTTTGGGAACATACATGCTTTGTATTGGATTTTGGCCTGCGAACACGTTAGATTACATCTATATGAACAAATATGAAAGCGTACGCACATCTAGGAAGTTGTCTTTGACATAAGTAATCTTGAGTTTCGTAGCAACGTTTGTACGGCGGTAGTTGGCCTGAACCGAAGACAGAATTGGGAAATAGCTTTATGAAAATATTAAATACTTACAGAACACCCGGCGATAGATTGTTCTTCTCCGTCATTACCCACATCATAACTAGTCTTTCCATCACCGAGCATAGCATTGATTCTTGGGAATGAGTACGAGTGGCGGCCATTCGCGTATCTGGAGTAAAATGACAGTAAGGACACCAGGGCTTGTGCAAAATCTGGGCCACGAACGTATCCAAGAAAATTCCAAGCCCCTCGAAATTATCTACGACCACCAGCCCTATCAGTATAGGATCCCAACAAGCAACTTAAAGGACCAAACCTTTGTTCCCAAACACTGGCCCTTCTTGAGTCCGCTCTTTTGTAAGCCAAACACCAATACCGTCCCCGAATAGGTGACTTGACTCCCCAGAAATCTACAAACTGCGGGGTGAGATATATTTATCATGAACCCTAACTCGGCGGACCTTGAATTCGACCTCAATCACAAAATTACTTGCTGTGAGGGCTAAACGAGACCATAACCAGCCCTGATGTGATGTCAGTGGTTCGGTGCAAGTACATACATGAAATGAGTGTCAGTTTCCTGACCATTTGAGAGGGCTTATTTTGAGTTAAGCGGATATGCTTGTTTGTGTTCTGCAGCCTCACTGTGAGATGAACATGTCGTAGGTAGCCGCGAGGAGAAACACACCACATAGGAGTCTGCACCGAAGTCCCACCACCTTTCGTCACCGCTCAAGTCAGAAAAGAACGAGACAAGTAGGATGGTCTATACCTATTGTGGAGGTCCTGGTCGATATATGGGGCGTAGATAGAATGTGTGCGGAGCTGTATGGTCTGGACGGAAATAGAGTTTTAGTTTCATGGGTTTTTCATTATAATTCCGTTCGAATCCCAACACAAATGTGAGTAATACGTCAAGCCCTAGGCCCCCCATGACGTTTGCCTCATCACTGACATAGAGGGTCTTATACCATCAATATACAAGGAAAACTACTCACCCTCTCGATTGTTTCATTCCCTATCCGTGTTTTGTCATCTGCAGCCGCCTGCACCAGTCCGAACAAGAATCCGGAAACGATGACGGATATCGAAAGCGCGCTAGAGAAGCGTGCCAGCATCTTTATATGACTCCTCTTAGGGTTTGCAAAGATAATGAAAATGG
This sequence comes from Collybia nuda, assembly GCA_015584075.1. Taxonomy (NCBI): domain Eukaryota; kingdom Fungi; phylum Basidiomycota; class Agaricomycetes; order Agaricales; family Clitocybaceae; genus Collybia; species Collybia nuda. The sequence goes on from MU150261.1 coordinate 254,727, forward strand.
AATGCCGGAGGATATGAATAGGGCCAGCCGCGTGTAAGGCGCTGTCGTGGAGAATGGCGAAGTTTGCGAATCACTTTGCTACTGGGAATAATGCCTATTTTGCCACGCGACAAGTTAGCAGCACGTGAACAACTGGCGACCACTAAAGCATTCCGGTCCGATGTCCACTACTCGTTCTTCAACTTTTTGTTGTCAAGCTCGAGTCAGGCCGATTTGTACTCTCTGACTCAAATAACAAAGTATTGATTTCCCAATTTCCCCGCTCCACTGAATCCTATCTTCTTTCTCCAATTAATCTTTATTCACGTTCACAGGTTCCTCAACGATCACTGCAGGATTTGCAGAAACGTCCCGAGAACATAAGGTTTTTAGCGGCTGAATCATCTACACATCCGGGAGAGGTGGGCCTTGCAGACCGCATGGATCTGGATGAAACACATTCTTTAAATGATCTGCAGCATTCGCATTGTCACATGAACCCGCAATCGGGAATTTTGATAAAGCGTGTTATTGGCGCTCGTTATTATATTTCAACAGCTTTTGTAACACCTTGACATAACAAGCTATTTCCTGCATAGCCTCTAAACAATACGTGCACACTGCCGTATATATATCTGTCATGCTCCTCGCTTGGTACTCCACATTTGCCTATCTCAGACAGCCACTGATCTTTCCTTGAGCCCTCCAAACATCCTTTTATACAGAAATGTCGGCGGATGAAGAGTGAGCATATCGTCTTGCTCAGTTTCACCTCCCTAATTATCATTTACGACATAGCGTCTATGAGCCCAATTTCATCATCTATGGTGAGAGAACCTATATCGACTTATAGATAAGATAGGCCGGAGATCTAATCATTCATCCAGTGGATGCTGTCGAGGGTTTCAAAGAGACTAAAAAATGGCCCAATAACATTTTGAAACGTGTTGTCGCACTCACAATCAAAGGGCCAAAGCACAGAAGCAAGGCAGCATCGTCTGACCCAGTTATTCCGGGTGACCCACTCTGGAACTGGAATACGCCGATGTAAGTCCTATGCCACTTTCTGAATTAAGGTATTCAGTGCATCGTAGGTATGAAGATTTCGATACAGGGGATGTAGTGACCCTTTATCTCGAAGACCGACTCCCTTTGGCGTTGAAATCTCCGGGAGTGAGGATTGCAAGAACAAAAAGTTACACGCCCGAAACGCTTTGGAAACTTCAATCAAAACAAGGTCTTGGCAAGAGTAGGCTCTATTCACATATCACCTAACGTGTGGCTGATGTCTTGGGTAATAGCTATTCGCTTACCCTTGTTCTCTGGAAGCGATAACGATTCGGATGCAACTGGTGCTCTGATTTGCCAAATACGAGAAGTATATTCAGTTAGACGGACTCGGGACTTAGTTCGACGAGCTAGCATAGCAAATTCTCCTGGAACAGACACACCAGGATCGAGGGCCCCTGCTTTGGCTGGACATTAGTTGTGACTTGCATTCTGGGATGAGATTTTTCTTTCAAATCCCACACATTGACGAGTTCAATAAAGATACTCGAAAATTTTGGACCTTATCATATAAACTGATTTGACACTGTATTACTACAAATTGTATTTATGTATGTGTCGGCAGTGTCCTTTCTGTATGCTGTCACTACCTTTTTCCTGTCACCCAAGGACATTTTTTCGACTCATCATAATTTGTCCATTTGGCTGTTGCACCTAGATCAATCAACTAAATGTTAGCATCAATTCCAAACAACCAAGGAGGGTAAACGAGGAAAATGAACGCTCAGTGTTGCAAAGCAAACATAGAAGTGATCTCATGTCTCCAGATCCTTACTAAAAACACTCGGAAAACCGCCCCAATTCCTCCGGGAACCTCCATTAATAGCCCTGAACCAGCCATTTTATGCGCGTAACCACACGCCACGAGCGAAGGTTTCAAGCTCGGACGCTTATAGCGGGCACGTGAAACTTTATCGTTCAAAATATAAACCACATCCAGGACCACCCAAAACAGAGTTGATTTTTTCTGCACGGGCTCGGCTAGGAAAACGAAAGGAGTTACTCGCCGCGAGACGAGAGATTCCTTATTTTGAGACTCTGCCTTTGCTGCCAGACCATTGTGCTCGAGGCCGTGGCAGCCTATTGTGAATAGAGTCTGGATGTCTGTCCAGCCTTACGATATGCCAAAGTTGGGCTCGTGATGGAATATCGGGAAAATGGACACGTTGAAGGGGTTTAGGACTGGAAGGAAGAAAGAAATTGGGTGGTTTTCCAAGTATGTGATCGGTAGGAGAGGAATCGACCCTTTTACTAGAACATCATGGCAAAGGAGGGTTTGATGTGCATAGACTTGCCTGATTTGACCTTTCCGTCGATTTTGCGGTCCTTGGGGTTTAGATGAGAGTATGATACGCCACCAACGTGCTTGACGATGAGGGGGCAGAACGAAATCTGACGTGCACCGCGTTTCGACTTGGCACAGAAACCTCGTGGGAATGCTTAGTCATCATTATCCACAACACGTCGACAACGACACTTGAGAAAGCTGGTCAGAACCCTTTTTCTCCATTCCACTTGTTTCGTTCCCCCCGCCGCTGTTACGCCCAACATGGCCATGAATCTGTTTCGGTTACTTGGTATGTTGGAGATCTATGCTCCATATATTTGTAGAAGCGAGCTAACGGCTGCGCGCGCAGGTGACTTGTCACATTTAGCGTCAATAATCATATTGCTGCATAAAATTCAAACAACACGTTCATGTCGAGGTGAGTTTTGATGGCGGGTGATGTGCACCAAAGATTCGAGTGAAATTGAGTCAGAGGAGGGCATTAAGAGCGTAGGCTAATACATGTCCTGCGGTTTAGGTATCTCGTTCAAAACACAGGCACTCTACGTGGCGGTTTTCGTGACACGCTATCCCGACCTCCTCTTCCGCTTCATCTCATTCTACAATTCGATTATGAAGCTCTTTTTCATCGTCAGCAGCTGCTACATCCTATACCTCATGCGCTACCGTTTCCGGTCAGTCCCAGTCCACATATTTCGCCGCTGTGGTATTTACCCGAAGTTTTGCAACATTTCCACCTAGACCCACATTTGACCCTTCTATCGACACTTTCCGTATCGAATACCTCCTGGGCCCGTGCTTTATCCTCGGCTGTATTTTCAACTACAAGTTCAACTTCACGGAAGTCTTCTGGTCTTTCTCTATTTTCCTAGAATCAGTAGCGATTTTACCGCAACTATTCATGCTTCAGCGCACTGGGGAGGCGGAGACTATTACCACACATTACTTGGCCGCATTGGGAATCTATCGGACTCTTTACATTCCTAATTGGATATACAGGTGCGCGCTAAGGGATCGTCGTTCCGGGCGTCACTAAGTTTTTAATAGGTATTTCACCGAAGGCGTGGTCGATCCTATTGCTGTAACAGCGGGTATTGTCCAAACTGGATTGTATCTCGATTTCTTCTATGTTTACTTCACAAAGTATGTCCCAGTCCATATCCTCTCGTTGCTCACTAACCCGTATCGCAGAGTACTTCAAGGCGAGAAGTTCGAGCTTCCTGCATAAATTAAGAGAACATTATGTACGCATGTAATTGGTTGAGCTGTTTACGGATTAGAAAACAGTAATTGGAGTAGCTCAGCTAGTGGAGGAGACCCGGACGTCTTCTCAATTTCATGAGTGTTCCTCCCGTCCCGCACCATCTCCGTCACTGAGAAATGCGGTTGCCTTCGTCGACATATACTGCCTTCGTTTTTACGAGTTTTAAATAAATGTATGCACAATTACCCAGGAGTCAGGAATAACGTAACAATATATTTGCAGTGTGTACGTTGACGACCACGGGCTGTCACGATCATTGATAGTTTCTCTCCAGATCTTGAAATAAGTTACCCCTTGAATTCGTTGCCGCTACCGCATATTTCGATTTTTTTTCTTATGCTATAACCAAAGCCTGTCCATACTAACTAACTCGAGTCATGTTTTGACAAGATAAAACTTCTTATCTTCGATCACACGGGTATTATGATCACAAAAATAGCAGATTTTGTATGCGTGCCTGATTTACTACTTATGTTGTCACCGCGACCGGTAAGAGATCACAACAAGATCCTTATGGCTCCAATTGTAAGATCAAGCCCAACATTTCAGCTCTTGTATATACTGCATTCACGCCTTTTGTTCCATTAACTTCCCACCCTTTCGTTCTTGTCGCTCTTTTTGTGTCCTAGATTTGACTCTCGGACCGCCTATTCATTTGCGTTCGCTACGTCCAACTTTCTGCTGCTCTGTGCGCCCAGGAAATCTCCAGCGTGCTACGCAGAAAACCCTTTAGGAGGGAAATCTTCTTCGCCGGGCCTTTCGCGCCCCACCACGCTCTTTTCAAGTCTTCACGAATTTCGCGATGGCGGGCCTTGTCCGCCTTCGTTTCCTATCCTGGATACTGTTTTTCCACCTCTTCACGACCGTGCTGGCATCACCGTTCGTCTCTTCATCTACCCCTCGCCTTAATCTCGTCCCACGCGCCAACTTCGTTCTTAATAATGCGACCGGCGAACTCCAAGTATTTAACCCGACAACCCGACAACCAATCCCCCAGGGCCCAGCGACGGACGGAGGCGGCGCTAATTTCAATATCGCCGCACTGATATGGGTTGTATTTACTTTTTTGGTCGGCTTGCCTATGTCATTCGCTGGTATCCGAGGATGGCGGTTTACGACAGGTGTGGGTATAGGCTTGTCTGGTGCCGTCTGCTGTATGATCATGTTCTTGTTTATGTTTGACCCCTTTAACTAACTTTGCCCTATCAACGTAGCTTGGGCAGCTTTCATTAATTCGGTGAACGAAGTCGGCGTTCCGGACACCATCCTCACCGCCATTGTTCTCGCTTTCTTTTTTCTCGGTTTCATCATTGGTCTGTTTGAATTTGGGAGGATGGGAGGACTGGTTACACTGGGTATCACAGGAGGTATAGCAGTTGGAATACGAATCATGACTTTCAAGGAAAACCTCCTAATCTCTGGAGATTCTGGATTCGCGGTCAATTGGGCAATAATTGCTTTTTTAGGGATTTTGGGTGGGTTAGCAATCGCTTGGCCGAAGACGCAGAGAGCTGGTATCGTGAGTGTGCCCCTAGTATCAAACATCAACGCGCAAACTTATATTTTTCGGATCGACAGCTTTTTGCTTCAGCGTCCGTTGGAACCTTTCTTACATTCCTTGGAATCGACTTAGTTATCAACAAGCAGTCGGGGTTGAGTCGTGGTCTTCGTTTCTTGTTTGATAGAAATTCGTCACACATCGCGGTGGGTATCTTGCTCATTTGGTTATACATGAACTTACTGCCATTTCAAAATAGGACATAATACTAAATGGGTATAAACCTCCAGTATCGACACAAATAATGTTGGGTGTATCCTTGGCCCTTGTGTGCGTCTTCACCTTGGTTCTTCATATTTAATCTTACTGATGGCTCTATCGTCAGCCCTATACTAGCATACACCCAACACCGAGTTTTTAGGCACCCCTTCTCTCGGAAACCCCGTCCCGACTCTGAGTTCGGTGATTCCACAGTCGATTTGAACGAGAAGATCACCGAACCAACAAATCGGCATTTTTTGGCAAAAATGAATAGGTTCAGCTTGTAGCCTAGCCTCACGGCATAGCAGTGCAGTTTTCGCCCTTTGGTCGCCCATTCTATTATTATTCTCTATTTTTACACTGAGCCTGGCGCATTGTAGACCTCTGTCTTGTTTGGAATTCTCGGGCTCTTTTTAATCATCACCCGGCTTTTGCGGCGTGCATATCAACTCAAAAAGATCATATGTACCACCAGCACCATAGCATCATCTTCGTATATTGACATTTTGTGCCTAAACTATTCACGTCCCGAAATCCTGTATTTGCTCGAATCCGAACAAACAAAGGCTATTTTTGGAAAGTAATAAAAAATAATCAGTCTTGTGTCTTGACACAAATAAAACATCTTACCCATAAAATCAGTCTGATAAAACCTGGTACTCTTAGAGTCCAAGTCTGAAAAACTCTGAAAAAGAAAGAAACATCTCTAACAAGATCTGATATTTTCAAAGTACATCTTCACTACTTGAAATCTGTGAAGTTTTCTAGCTTCCTCCCTTAAACTTAACCCGTGATCCTGTTGGATTGTGTGTGTTTGTGTTGTGTGTGTATAGATTGTGGTCATTAGATCATTTTTGGTATATACATACATTCCCCCAGGTTCACCCTTTCAGTGTTGGCACACATGCATATCAGCTCAAACTCCCTACCACAATGTTGTGCATTCATCCAGTTTTCCATGTTGTAAAACTACTCCCCACTCCACGTGATGCAATCCCTGGCCGCCGCCCTACAGCAGTCCCTGGTCCCACAATAGTGGATGGTGTAGAAGAGTATGAGGTGGAAGAAGTAATGGACAGCTGCTTTTTCTGCAACAAGTTGCAGTACTTAGTGGCCCAGAAAGGCTATGGGTATGAGCACAACTCCTGGGAAGCAGCTGATGATCTCCACTGTGATAAACTAGTAGTGCACTTTCACCACAAAAACCCAGGGGCCCCACAACCTGTTAACCATGTCCACTATGGTTGCATTCCATTCAGACCCCTTTGCAAGGACACTCAGCCTAGAGGGGGGGTAATGTAAGGGGACCACTCTTTTCCCTCTTGCACATTGGCTTTCTTACACACCACTTTGCACAACTGTACAACACTCACCATGTACTGATAACACCTTGTCCATCCCAAGGCACACTTCTTGCACACACCACACATTGTGTGTGCACATCTTGCATTGTTGTAACAACCCCATTATACAACCCTGAGTAATGTGGCATAATTAGCTATTGTGTAGGATAGGTATATAGACACCACACCTCAGTAGGGAATCCTCAGATTATTCTCTTAGGATTTCCCCTACTAAATGAGTAGTATAGTGCATCTATCCTAGGCAATAGACTTAGGATTTCCCCTACTAGTCCAAGGCTGACCAGGCTCTGCTTGCCTCTGCCTTTGCTTCTGCTCTGCCCTCTGCCTTTGCTTTTGCCTCTGCCCTTGCACCCCACACTTGGCTTACACTCTGGCAAATTGCATCTTGGCTTCACATAATTAGCTTGTGTAATTAGGCTCATACTTGCATGCGTCTTGCTCAGTAAGGTTGCCCTTACACTGTCCGGCTCTAGGTGCCCCCTTCCCTACACAGTAGTACTCACCATGCACATCACTCTCCCCTGGTAATTCTCTCATATGACACTCTCCCTTACAATGACCCTGAGGTGGGGCATAGTAGACTACATGTACTATAGTTAGTATAGTGTAGGTACATTGACAGAACACCCCAGCAAGGAAACCCTAGATTATTCTCTTAGGATTTCCTGTAAGGGAAACACTAGTTTGTTCCCACCCTAGTTACTTGGACTAACCTTGCTCATTGTATATACCTATTATATGCTGCTGTGTGCCTTTAGTATATCTTGGCACTATCCCATCTCCCTGTGACCACTTCCTTACCCCTCTTGTAGCTAGTAGCTTACCTTGAGACTTCTCACTTAACCTTAGACTCTTGCAAGATCCTAGCAGGTCAATTATTGGCTTCTGCAATGGCTTCATAGTTTACCCTTGCAATGCACCATATAGATGACATCTTCCCTCTTAGTTCAACACCTTTCCAATACATTAGGACCAGGCCCCCTTCCTGCAATCAAGTCCTTTGTGTCTTAGGTGCCCTGGCCTCTACATGGTTGACCTCACAATGCATGCTGCTCCCCACTTCATTCCGGGTTCTATTTATAGAATGAGGTTCTTTCTGTTTGGTGGATACTTTGAAACCTTAATCCTTCGCAAAAATCAAAAAATTTTCACATGACTTTTCAATTTTATTGAATTATACTCTCATTTCTCAAGGTGATTTGGTCTCAGACTTCATATACTTTCTTTTAAGGTGGGTATCTATTGGCTGAGCTAAACAACCTCCCTCTTTCTGTCCCATTTTGCCATTAATTCCGGCATTGAGCTGAGTTTCAATGTCATATGCTTTTCTTGTTCAGCTTGTTGGCAACATTGCGTGTTGTAATTTAATTATAACATGGAGTATGTACTACATTTATCTATCTAGTATTCATTGATACTGACATTGTAGGCACAAATTGGATTATTTTTCAATTTCATTTATTCAGTGCTCACCATAAAATAGGTTTCTCATCACAAGGTCAAAAAATCTGGTCATGCTTCACTAAAAAATTTCAGGACACAATTCTTCTATCAGCATCAAGCATCAGACAGAGAAACAGGCCAGAATGTTTTTGTCTGTGCTTGAATATTGGTGGTTTACTATTAATATTGCACTTAAAATTTATATTATAGAACTTGGACTGGCCATGCCTAGCAATGGCTATATCACTTAATAGTACTCTGGAGCAACATTCCCCTTACATTTCCCTTGTTAGGTGGGCAGGATAGTGTATTTCACTTATGCAAATATAAATAAGAATTTCCCTTGCTAGCTGAGGATAAAGCAGATCCACTCTAAGGCCCCATCACACTAGCCTTGTATCTGTACAAGTCCATGTTGCGCTTTGTTTGGGTGAATGCATTGCTCATGTCACCACATTTCTCACAGGAAAAAAGACAATAAATCTGGTTGGTGCACTCAATTTTTTGGAATGTAAACATAAAAACTGGTAATAAAAAAATTAGACTTGTACCTGTACACACAAGTCACCCACAGTAAAAAATAAAGTCAAACTTTAGTCATGAGATTTAATTTCACCCAAATGTAATTGTCAATTGCCAACCCAAAGTAGTCAAAAGCCATTCATTTCCTCCCAAATGGCTGAATCCACATTGAAAGTTAATAAAATCAAGGTTTGGATTACCTTTTTACTGACTTTTGTGTGACTTTTCATTGACTTTGTTAAATTCTTGGACTAAAGACTGACTAAGTATGACTTTACTTTTTGCTGAGAGTCACCAGCCATACACACAAGTTAATTTGAGCTTGCTTCTCTGGTCTTTGGGGACCAAATTTGCTCCACCTCAAATTTAAAGGAACCCTCCTTTGCTGTGCCATCCAATATCTCCTCTTTCACCTCCTTTTATTATTCTATGGCTAACTCTACTCCATCTCAAAAAGCAAGGCAAACTGGCTGCTCATCCCAGAAAAAAGGTATATTGTATTTTTCAGCTGGAAATGTATTACTACTTATTATTATGTCTTGTTCAACCAGGTACATGAATAACTACATTGAAGACAAAGGCAATGGAAGCAAAAATGAAGAAAATGAAAGGTATGCTATTTTTTTTTTTTGCATACTTCTCAACTAATCAAACTTGGCTAGCTGAACTGATATTCCTTCGCAAAGCCATTCACACAAAAGCACAGGAAAAAAACCTTATACCACACCCACCACATGGTGTTGCAGGGAATGGGTATAATCTTAAAGCCGCAATGCAACTGCAAGATGATACCAAATTATACAAGGCTATTTGGGTAAGTTGCATCTTATAAATCCTTCATTTCAATATATTTTCTTACGAGTAATAGTGCTGCATTTGTAGTTTAATTGGTAATGCAGGCCTTGACTACTTGTTTGTTTGGCACAGGCAACCTACAGTAGTCATTAGTCAAATTATTTGTGTGGCAAGTATTTTCTTTGTGGCTTTGTTTCTCATGGAAATAATTTATTCCCAATACCTCAAGTGATTCCACAATGGCTGGGCCATTCAAGAATTCATCAAGTTGCACTTAAAGAATAGATGCATGTACACTCAGAAATGTGGGTATACAACCAAAACTGGAAATCCAATAGGGGGTAGTAATGATGATGATGGGGCATACAAAGACCATGAAATGAATATTGATATAGATGAGCATGAGAGAGATAAAGTAGATAGTGGTGACGAGGGGGGGGGAGGGGGGCCAGGAGGATAATGAGGACCAGGAGGATAGCAAGGACCAGGATGAAGAAGGTGTTACACTTTTTCATTCTTTACCATATGACGCTCCTTTTCCTATTATCATCTGACTATCTACATATGACACCTTATTCTATTTACATCCATATGTTCACACGCGTAGTCATCATCTTAGTCATATACCCAGTAGCGTAATTCCCTCATCATACACTTACTCATTGCTGACTCATTTGATTACTCATTTACACTTACTCATCTCATTCGGACTTTGTATATATAGCCGTTGTTTAGCTTAGATAGTCTTCAGCTTGACCTAGCTAATACAACGCTCTTAACTCTTACTTGACTTGATGCGAACTTGATCTCACTCGCCTAAGAAGGGGGTGACGTATCATAGACCTTAAACGACTTAGGCTCTACCTTCATATCAGGGAGTCTACGACTTGCGTCTTAGCTGAAGAGCTGACGTAAGACTGAAGCTGACTTAACGTTTGAACGCATGACGAGCGTTCTAGCTGAACAGAAGGAAATATATCAGAAATCTACTAATTATTAAAATACTGTCAAATTTTGAATTACAATAATTTAAATATCTCCCAAAGATGAGTGAATTTCAAGCTTTCACTGGATGAAAGGTAGTATTATTTTTGATTTGAAAATAATCCAGTAAAATGATGAAAAAATGGATGAATATAAGGAGGAAAATGGCATGAAATTCAGCCCTTTCACAATGGTGGTATTTTCATTAGTACGAAATTCATCCCCTACAAGAGGCTGATATAGCACCCTCGGTGGTAGGAAATTCGTCCCTCATGTAAAATTTGCAATGGTGAGATTTTCACCTTTAATGGTAAGAAATTCATCCCCCTTTGAGAGGCTGATATAGCACCCTCAATGGTAGGAAATTCATCCCATGGGATGAATTAAGATGAATTTTGAGGGGTATGAATAAAGACAAATTTTGCATGAAATTTGTCCACTGAAAAACCCCCTGGGTTTTTCCTCCGTTTTTCCCCCTACAGGGGGTGTATTTTCATACTTCTTCTAGATGAAATTCAGTACATTATAGGATTATTAGGGAGCTGAATTTCATAAATTTAATATATTATTTTCATTATTTAACAGGATGAAATTGGGTGTTGAATTTCATATATTCTTGGTTTCACAATGATGCATAGTTCCCATCTCATTTTTCTCCGCCAGAATCGAAGAGATAACGTTTTCTGCATACTTGAGAAGACAATACACACGAGAGTAATGCGAGTAATGCCAGGGCTAAACTGATTTGATAATATCCATAGAATTCCTCAGTAAATTGACTAATGTATAGCCTATTAGTTGATTCCCATTTGCTCTGGTGATGAATATTTGACTACTCGTTCAAGTCCGCTCCCATAAAGCCTTAAACTCACTAATTTGCGGACCCCGTAGCACCCAGAAGCCCCGTCAGCTGCGCCGAGACTCCAGCCAATGTAGCGCTCGCAGCAGGTCCACACGTAAAATCTAACAACGCCGGCGGCGCAAATGTTGCTCCAGTCTGGTTGAAGAAACCACCCAGCTGCACAAGCGTTGCCGCATTCGGGTCATACACCGGCCACCCGAAATTCCGCAGACCCTGCGCCGGGTTTCGTGCAAATGCAACCCATGCACTTTGGACGTACTTGGAAAGCGTAACCTCAGCCGCAGTAGGCGGAGGACCGAGGCTGGAGTTGTATGTTCCAAAGACGATGGGGATCTCTGAGGCATGGTACGCGCGAAGATCCGGACGTGTGGATATATCAGGGAAGATAGCTTTAGTATAAGGTGTAAGTGGGTTGATTTGAACAGAGAGTCCTAGGGTATGTGTTTTTTTTACCTTGATACTGATATCGCCATGTGGGGACACCGGCTGTTGTACGGTCGCTGGCGGCCTTGCTAGCTGGACAGGTGAATCCGAGCTGGTAGGGGCTTTGAATGGTGTATTAACGACAAAGGCCGAAAAGCGGTGCTTACCTGTGTTTCGATGTCGGCTAGGAGTTCTGTGATGACCGGGAGGCTGACACCAGCCGCAACCTCCTCGGCGCCCACAACAAAAACATCCCCTTCGTGTTGGGTACTTCCACCGAGAAGGGGGACCTTCAGGAAGTTTCCAGCAGCGGCCCGAGAAGTCGTGTCAGTGAAGATATTGATGTCTGGGAAGGTATTAGTTTGACAAAGACCATATTATACCGACCATACTGTCGGGGACCAGTCCGAAAGCGGCATTTGTGTTGATGATTGTGTCTTCGAGTTTCCTGAAAGGAACAGCTTTCATACATGCTAGTTGAGCGGCGTTGTTGGCTGAATACCGCGTCAGTGGGTGGGGGAAATAGCGCAAGATACAGCATACTCGTTCCACAACCAACGGCGCTAGCAATAGCGTTCCATGAAGTTGGATCAAGCGTGGCATTAGCAGATGCTCCAACGATAGCCAGACTGAGTTAAACAAAGATATAAGAGTCTACATTGTGAAGTGGTTAAAAATATGCCTACTTTCCAGATTGCTCGATGACACCTGAACAGATAGGTAAATTGGTAAGTACATGGCCTCGCACTATTGAATCACACCCACCTTTCACCATCGTGTCATTCGGGTGTGCAAACGTATATGCATCAGCAGCTACACTGCCCGCACTCTGACCGAACAAAGTGATGCGTTCCGGGTCCCCACCGAATGCCGCGATGTTATCGTGTACCCATTTTACTGCAGCATCCAGATCCAGAAGACCGAAGTTTTGTGAAGTGGTCCCATTGGCCAGCTGAGGGGCATTAGGTTGGCCAAATATGTTTAGCCGATAGTTGAAGGTAACTAGGAGCACATCATCCTGATCGCGAACGAGATTCTGGCCGTTATATACGACGATATTGCTCTGGGCAGATGGACCTATGGTCAGTTTGGACGTACAATGAGTAAAGCTGAAGCGCATGCCGTTCCAAATTGGAATCCGCCACCATATATCCAAAGCATCACAGCAGTTCCTTGTTTCCTACGAATGCTTGGGGCCCATATGTTGACACTTAGGCAGTCCTCCGATTCCGGGACAGTCGCATTGGGAATACCGGCGAGCTTCAGGAACTCGAGGTTCCCAGCATTCAGAGCCTGTAGACAGGAGTCACCAAAACTTGTTGCCCTGAAGGGCGCGCGACGGGTGGGAGGTTGTTTCGGTGCTTCCCATCGATTTGCCACAGCATAAGGAATTCCGAGGAATTGTCGTACAGAAGGTGTAACGAGTGTACCAATGACATCCCCTTGCTGGGTGCGCACGGTCAGTCCATCTCGTTGTGCACCAGCAACGGACACTAGAGCTGCGAAAAAGACCCTGTAGCTGTAGAGCTTCATGCTTTCGATTGAGGGTTTGAGGCATTTTGTTCCCTTTATAGGCCCTTCGAGGACCAGGCGTGGGAGGATAACTCTGAGATGCAGGTGGTCTGGGTTCGAGTCGGTTCCTGTAGGGGAGTATCTGCTACCGAATCGAAACGGAAGCTGTGGTCCACTCAGGCAAGATTACTGTTCAACTGGGTACTGTAGTGCCGTGGTGCCGTTCCAGGAGCATTGTTTTTGGGCCCTGTGTGAGGAGTTGGACCGAGGCAGAGTAGCTTTGTGTGACATTCGAGATATGGAAAGAGGGACGCTGCGGCACGATCTGGCTTAACTGGGTAGAAGCCTTGACAGTCCTGAGATCTTTGTGGTCTGGGAGAGGTGAGAGTCTATCTGCTCCGGCATTCCATATATCCGAATTCCGTATCCCGTAGAAGAGCGTCCATGTTGAAAGGTGAAGATCGTCTTGGCACCTAATCGAGGATATCACCGACAAAGAGGAACTGGAGCTCGTGGGAGACTGTATCGAAAATCTGATAACACGATAGAACGTATGGGTTATACCATAAATTAGGTTCCATCCCGCTCCCAAGACTTGACGAATTTCAAGTCTGCTCCCAACAGTATATGATATGTATTTCACAGTGAATGCTGAGGCAGTTGATTTATATATACCTTCAAGATGTTCCCATTTCTGAGATAAAATAAAGACTCGGGTCCACCTTGGTTTCGCTGGGAGGAGATAGGTTGGTGCTAGGTTTTCGGGGGTTGAAGAAAATTTGAATGTTTGGTTCAGAGTGTGTCACTTGCAGCTGGTCGAGTGCAAAGCAGCTCGATCATCATCAATACGCGGGCTATCCAAGCCATAATATTATAAGTAATCCTGGATCGCTCGCGACCGAATGTGTCACGGTTCCATGATTCCAAACCCTCTGCGCAAATTTAGGCCTTATCCCAGAGACGTGAATTCCAGCTGCGCCGTAGTGCGCAAGTCGATTATCTACTCAAGATACGGTTACCAATGCCTCCACCTGGCACCAATAGAAATCTTTTTCAATGACACCGTCCCTTCTTGAACGACAAAAGCGCAGATAGGGTAGATTTGACGAAACCGGAACCAAATGGTGTCGCCCCGCAGCCAACCCCAGTACGCATCGCACTCGAAGCACCCTTGAAGAGGCGACTTCCTGATGACCTGCCCAGGAAAGTAATCCTTATTGTCCCGCTTAACTGTTGCCGATACTCCACCGTTTTCGGCACCCCATAAGTCTTAGCTCGCTTTTGACAGGTCACGAATGTTGCTATGAATAAATTTGACAGAGCGCTCTAGTGCATTTTTCTATATAACCTACCGGATGGTATCTCTAATTGTCCGAACGATTCAGCCCCTCAAATATGCGGCGCGCGATATTTATCCCACTCTGCCTTGCATTTAGCGTCTCAGCTGCACCTAAAGATGGATTGATTATTAAAACCCAACAAGGTCTCGTCGAAGGAACTTTGATATCTTCTGGTGTACGACAATTTCTCGGTATCCCATACGCGACAGCAAATCGATGGGAGGCTCCTCGACCCCCTCCCTTTCGTAATACCACTTTCAACGCCACAGGGTTCGGCGATTCCTGCGTGCAGAATACGGGCCCGGACAACGTCCAATTCTACAGGCTCTCCGGCCTAGCTAAGGACAGCATCATCGTCCCAGAAGCCGAAGAATGTCTCAGTATCAACATATGGACACCAAGCATAAGTCGGAAGCAGAAGACAGCTGTCATGATCTGGGTTTATGGGGGAGGGCTTCAATTTGGAACGGTAAGGAGATTTGGGGATTCTTACTCATGCCTCTAATATTTTTCCAGAGTAATTTTGTGTTGTACAATGGACGACACATGGTCCAAGATAACGAAGACTTCCTGCTCGTTTCTTTCAACTATCGGTTGAATATATTTGGGCTGCCCAACGCTCCGCAGCTCTTGGACCCGAACCAATCGCAAAATTTTGGTCTTCTTGATATAGAAACTGCCGTAAACTGGGTCCATGATAATATAGCTGAATTTGGCGGTGATCCTGACCGGATCGTTCTATTCGGTGAGAGCGCGGGAGGGGTAGCAGTTGATGCCTATTCTTATGCACATTCAAACGACACTATCGTCAAAGGTAAGTACAGTCTTTTCGACGAGTAACGCTTACCACCGGGCCTAACTAAAAACTAGGAATCATCGAACAGTCGGGAACGTGAGCGTCGTATGTGACTTACGTTGATCCCAAATATTCATATACGTTGACCAGCCTTTCCAATGTTGGTGTTAGTGATGTTATCGATCCTTCATGTTGGAACAACGTGGCAAAGGCCGTCGGATGCGGCAACGGTGAAGTGCTTCGTTTTGTAATTTACAATCATAACTGATCACCAATAATGATCTCCAGCCACGACAGATGCCCAGTTGTCTTGCATGAAGGCTGTTCCTTTCCGGAAGCTCGAGGATGCGGTCATAAGTACCAATACTATCTTCCTCCCCGTTGGTGATAGTGAGCCTTTTTCATCTTGCCCTATCTACTTTGCCTATACGTGTATACAGACATCACTTTCTTCACAAATATATCTGCCCGATCGACCACTGGAAATTTTCTCCAGGTTCCACTGCTAGTCGGTAGCACACAACATGAAGCGGACATTTTTGTTGTTGCACTCGAAGAGAACATTCTCGGGTTCCCGGTTCCTGTCATAACTGAACAATTGAGTGATATAATGACGCAGGTTATTACTTTTCCTAAATTTCTTGATGTCATTGATTTAACATTGTAAAAATGTCTAGCTTCAGTTTACTTGCCCAGCCGGCTACACCGCAGAAGATCGTATAAAAGCCAACGTCCCAACGTGGAGGTACCAGTACCAAGGTATGTTTCCAAACCTTGAGTTAAGTGTTACCCTCATAATTCGACTATCATCTTAGCTGTATTCCCTGATATATCTTCTCACCCCGACCTCCGCTCTTATCACTCATCCGAGATTCCGATAGTATTTGGCACATACGAAGAAGGTTTTAGTGGCTCTCCTACGAAAGATGAGATCACCTTCTCGAGATATGTTCAGCAGGCATGGGTGGCCTTCGCTCGCGATCCGACGCACGGCTTGAGCAACTATGGTTGGCCGATGTATAATTCCACCACTGCGAGTCTCGTACAATTAGGGAACCCGGCGAACAAAACAGGAGCTACCTTTGGTCAAGGACAATTCACTGATCTAAGCTGCGGGGCTTTCGAGGCCCTGGCACAACTGAATGATCAGTTGTTAGGACTCTTGACAGGGCTTAGTAAGCCTAAGGAAGCATAGGAGTATCAATATCTTAAACCCTGCTATATATATATTTGTCATGTTATTGTACTTCGTAGGTTTGGTAGTATAGAGTACATATAGTGGGATCTTGCAATTGATGTTAGTTTAGTTGGATTGTGGTGCCATAGCAGGTGTGGAACTTATTCCTTATGCATGAACTATTCTTATTAAATGGAAAGTGTTGCCTGGGGACCTGCCCACCTGCACAATACTACCTTCAGCATATCACTATCACACTTGTTAAAACTCTCCCATAAACAATAGCTAGCTGGCAGGCAAAACTGTCATATCAATTTATAAAATCCCTACAACCACCCACCAGTAGCTGACAGATTGATATATCAGATGCTCTAAGTACAAACAATGCTTTATTCATCAAAGCATTGTTATTACAGAGCGACCTCTGATACATCAAACTACTGTGCAGAATTTTTCCCACAGTTCCACCCCCTTGGGGCCCATCATTGTGCACAGTGAGCTCAAGGCTACCTCAGACAATGAGGTACCAACATCTGCCTTTATAGATCTGAATCATCAAAATCTTGATCTTCATCAAGCCTCATGATGTGCCATTGTAGTGTTGCCGCGGTTCGAATCGAACCGAAGCGAAGTGGTAATTCGTATCCAATTCGTAAATGCGAACTGAACACGAAGCGAAGTGACGGAACTTCGCAAACCGTGGCCAAATACCCACCAATAGCATCAATTACCATGAGGAGACTAGCTTGAATGACGAGTGCAATGGTCCGCTCACCATTATGCACCTATAAAGTATGTAATTGAGGATGTATGCTGCCCAAATTCGAAGAAAATATATGTAATTGGTACAAAACCAGCAGATCTCAATTTACTTATGTAGATGCTTCGACATTTGCAAGAAGATCATCCAACTCCTGCAACCTTCCAGTTCTGACTAGCTCTGCCATTGCATGGGAGGTAACAGGCCCTGTGATAGCATAATCCTTCTCTTGTGCTAGGAGGTCGTCAGTGAAGGTCAGCCGATCTTGCTTGTATGAAAACTTCAGCATCTGGAGAGCCTCCATCAACTTTGGGGAGAGCCGGTTGCGCCGTTGTGAACAGGTCTCCTTGCTAGACGAAAATACACATTCACAAGGAACGGAAGATGCCTGGGCAGGGAGGACATCCATCGCAACATGGAATAGGAGGGGGTACGAGTGTTCGTTGCGCTGGAAAAATGGTCATAAGGTGAATAAACAACATGCAAACACAAGTTGGTAATATTAACCTCCCAATACCGACTAAGATCGGACATGCGTTCAGAGAGTGGAGCGACACCATCTTCCTCATAACGCTTCAATTCTTCAGCTACAGTGCATTGATCCTCAAGGAGTTTGCGAGCTTCCTGCTCACGAACTTCTTCTGGTGTTTGTACATGTAGCAGCTGATTTGAAACATCAGCACTGGGCTGGGAGGGTGAATGTGATTGAGGTGTAGTCATTAGCATGGATGTTGACCGTCGGATGCTGACATTGATTCCAGAGAGTCTCGTGAACCCAAGTGCTTGAGATCGAGCAGCAATGGAGGGAGCCGACATCGCACGATTGAGGGGCACAGCACATTGCTGTGTTGCAACTTTATGTTGAAGTGATTGTTGGTATGCGAGCATCTGTACCAAAAGATGGCCATCAGCATTATATTTAATAGTTCCATGTAGTTGCCACACCGATTCTTTTATCCATTCCCGAGCTTCTTGGGTTTCATCCTTACCCCAGTGCTTTTCCATCCAATCAAACTTCATACATGGATTGAGGACTATACCAAGATCAGAATAAATCATTCACAGTTTAGAAATAACTTACCCATTGCATGTGCATAAATCCGAGTCTTCCGTGCTTCACCTACATAATCTTCGAGTTTCTGGATACCAATGTCGATGTACAACGCAAGCTCGGGGATGGCGGGCCGCAGAAGCTGCCATTGCTCAATGAGGATCTCATATAGAGGAAGCGATAGGGAAAGAGTGGGTGTACGCTCGGCTGAGAGGAGCTCTTGTGCCATGTGGGGAAGTTCAAGGACTTGGTGGATGTCTCGAAGAATGTTAAGTTGTTGGGTTGAAAAGAGATGGTGTGAAAGGTCAGTTTGGTCAATATTGATCAGGAATTTTCGAACGGCCTAGCAGAAGTTGTTAGTGTACAGAAAATATAGAGGTTAGTGGCAAGAAAATACTTACTGGGTACAGATAAAGCATATGGTCAATCATCAAATATGTTGATGACCAGCGTGTCTCACAATCACGAAGGAGCTGAAGCACACTTAGATGCTTCTTCCCTAATGGTAGTTCGCCATCCCAAGTCTCTTTCTCATTACCCTCACAAATGATCCTCCGGAGCTCCTGGCGGCGTTGGCCAGATACACGACATGCAGCAACCACGCTGCGACACGTCCCAATAAGGCCTGTTTCGAGTGAGTGAAGATAGGTTGTCATTGCAGGGCTAGTGACAGAATCTAGACCTAGGGCAGGAGCTTGTTTGAGTGCCTCGAGAATTGCTTGACATGCTAGATTAATAATGTGGGGGAAACATCTGTTAAGATTGTTAGGTACACATTCAACAAAAGCAGTAACCAATTATTTACCGTATACGATTTCCATCAGCATCAAACGGAATGCCCCGAATTGTAAATATCTCTTCCAGCTCTTCCATCATTGTATTGTTATTTGAGGCATTATCCATCGTCACCAGACCAGTCTTGGGACAATAATTAGAGGTTTAAACTGAGAGACACAACAAAAACCTTACCCGATGTGATGCCCCCAATTCATCAATGATTTCGAAGAAATATTCCACTAGATTAACCCCAGTGTGGCTTCCTGAAACATGACGGAACGCAACTAGATATGTTCGCAGGATAAGGCGCCCATTCTCTTGGATATAAAAATGGGCTGTGACAGCCATGTATGAGGCTAGATTTGGGTCGCTCCACAGGTCAAGTGTGTATGAAACATGGCCCTGAGCCTTCTACAGATAGGAAACCATTAGAATACCCGTAGATAAAATGAATGATACAACATACTCGTAGTTCAGCCATAATCTGCTGCCGCATAGCTTGGTGCTCTTCAAAAATCATTTGTGTGATTTTAGTTCGATGCGGAATGTCGTCGTCATCAATCGTGTCATTCCCAATGTAAACCAAAAGCTCCCGAAGTTCGGGACATTCTACAACATTCATAGACTGAAAATTTCAGTTAAATTACTAAAAATACACATGTATGTATAAAACACACACCTGATCATCCACAGCAATCCACTTCATCAGAAGATGATGAAATGTCTCAAGCAAGAATGGATCACGATCAGCTGTCGTCCCCGATCCTGATGAGCTGGGGACTGAATGTTTGAGTCCCAGTTCTTGAATCGTCGCCTCATATACTATGGAGTGATGATTCTTCAAGTGGGCACGATAGCAGGTCGTCATGCTGGGTCCATGGGTCCATGTTTTCCATTTCCTGCAGATATTTTAATTCATCACAATGTACTATCAAACACATGGAAACTTTAACTTACTTGCACAGTTTACATCCCATAAAAGTCGAGTTACTTGGGTTTTTTGTTAAGATAGGTTCCGTCGCTTCGTTGGGCCAGACTGCAGGTTCCTTGTCTGTATCGCCGAGAGCACGTAGAAAATACCAAACGTCCGTGGCCACAGTTTTCGAGCCATCACGGGGACTTTTTGATGCACCTTCTGCGTGTAAAGGGGGCGGAGGGACAGGTGTTTGAGGTGTGGAAGGTGTTGCGGCATTAGGAGGCGTTGTACTTGGAGGTACAGAAGAAATCGACGTTGTGGGGGGTGAGGAAGGATCAGAAGGGCCAACGCCACAATGTGCTGCAGCTGTAGGTATAGAAGTAGTTGCCGTTCGAGCATTTGGCATGGTGGCGGCAGCCAAAGTTCTTGCACGTTTGGCACGAGGTGCCTTTTTTGCACCTACATTCTTACGCTTACGTGTTGTTGTTGGTGTGGGTGTTGACGGAGGTTGTGGAGTATTCAAAGTTGTTGATCGAGTGTCCTGCAGTGGCCCAGTTGGAACAGCGTATCTGGGATGATAATAGTGGTTGTAAGGTTGATAACCAGGGCTCACAGTTTGCGGGTAGCCCCCAGAGTATAAATATGGGGTAAGGAAGTTAATTGAATTTGAATTCTGCGGTTGATTAGGGTGGCTATAAATTCCAGAGAAGCCAGGTGTCTCATGTCAATAGCCTCTGGGAGTTCCAATGGTGGGCTGTGGAGAGTGAAGAAAATGGGGATCTCCAGGTGCAGGAAGAATGTTATCATCACCGGGGCTGGGAAAGGGGATTTGAGAATCCATGATCCAGAAATCCATGCATACAAGGGCCCTTTTAAGTGCAAAAATTGGAGGACAAAATCATACGACATATCTTTGGAGTGGAAATCAGGGGCTCTACTAATTGCAAAAAGCTGAAACAGAGGGTTCAGGAACCAAAATTCGGCACCCGACTTACGAGGGGCATGGAGGTGTGGACTCTGGAGGAGCAGAGAAACAACACGGACGCGTCGAAAAGCGCGATGGCTTATCAGTGGATTATGTCATTATCTAATCACTTCGTTCACAGTTCGCGAATTCACTTTGGTGGCAGTTCGTCAAAACGAAGTGTGCCAAAGTGGCATCATTTTCGAACCAAAGCGAACTGAATTTGATTTCAGTTCGCTCCGGCGGCAACACTATGCCATTGGGGTGTTTTGTGATGGGTTCTATATTTCTGCCCCACCCTACCCACAAAACTGGTGTTTGTTATTTTTTCCTGTTTGTTATGTTTTCCTCCATATATTTCTGGTATATTGGTATTTTTTTTTGGTATGTTTGATATTTTCTCCCAGTTTGTTTCTCACATCCAAAAATAGAATACTTTGAATATTTGATTTTCTACCTATCAATGTCATTACATTCAATATGATAATGCTGTCCATCCAGCCCCTCTGGAAGGCCTGTCCCTATTGCCATCTTATCCAAAATTTCTTTCCATACTGTGGCCTGCCCCACAATGTGTGTGCAGCTGTGCATAGATCACTGCTTGGCAGTAAGCATACACCCAGATGTGGACTCAAGTACCAGGTTTTATCAGACTGTTTTAGGGGTAAGATGGTTTTATTTGTGTCAAGACAAGACATGTACTTGTAGAGACAGGTATAATGAAGTCTAGTGTTATGGCTGTTAGGTTCAATCTCTCAGATCAGGTTCAATTTAAGTCAGATGTTGACTTTGGTGAGTCCAACATAGACTAGACTTCTCTTCAACAAGACAAAGTCTGGCTGGTTTGGTTCTAAGGTGCTCTACCCCCTTCTAAGGCAAGTAGGATCAAGTTTTGCATCAGGTAAGAGAGACTAGGTATATTCAGCTAGGTTAAGCTGAGGAGTCCTCTGTCTAGGGTACAGGTTTATATACTATATGAAGGAATAGGACAAAAGGGGAAGATATGTGCTACTGGTTATATTGTGATATGCTGAGTAATGATGAGAAAATGGGTGAGTAATCAAGAGAAAAAGAGACCATATGGGACAAGGATGAGTAATGGAAGAAGAATAAGCAAAAGAACATAGTTTGAGAGAAGAAACTGTTACATCTAGGACTTGTATTGATTGTGTTAGATTTGGTGTGTATGTGAGTGTAGAGATCACATTTCATAACATCATTACACTAGTAGTCCAGGAGCCCCCTTTCATTGCTACTTTGTCATCCAATGTAGAGGGGTTGCAAGAATTATAAGGGTAAGAACATCTCCCTCAAGAGATAATGGACTTCTTTAGTTCCTTTCTCTTTGACAGAAATGTGTTCTGTTTCTTTTACTTTTCTTGGACTTTTCTTTTGTCAATACATCTTCCTTGTGGCCTGGGGCCATTGGTACTCACACTTTTGGGCAATTTTCATACACATGCCTTTGGGCACTTTTCTATATTATGTTGTTACAGCCTTTAGTGGCTAAAATATACTTGTTTCTCTGACAACAATGATGGCAGCATTCCACAGAGTGCCTGTAAAATTATCTACCCAGGCTCAAATGGTGATCCATACTGGGACTGTGCCTAACTCATTGATCAGGTGAAGGATCAGGCCATCCCAATGTTTGAACAGGCCCACCCAGGATGTCAAGGTCTATTTGTGTCTGACCAGTCATCAGCACATGCTGCACTGGCCTCCCAATGCACTCAAGGCACATGATATGAATAAAGCAATGGAGGTAAACAATAGTTCCAGAAAGATACAGTCATTCCCAAAACAAACCCAATGGCTGAACACTGTGGAAATTTTCAGAAGATAACAACAGAGACAGGCAAACACTCAAAGAACACAGTTTTGATATAACTGGTTTAAAAGCTAAATACATACCTGTCTGCCCATTTGACAACAAAAACTGCTGCATGGCTTGTCTCCTTAGCCAGCAGGATGACTTTGTTAATCAAGTCTCAATGCTAGAAACACTCATCAAGGAAGCAGGACATGAATGTATCTTTTTACCCAAATTTCATTGTGAACTGAATCCTATCAAGATGGTGAGTCTATGAGCTATCTTGTCATCTTCACATAATTAAAATATTTAACAGTATTGGGGGTGGGTAAAATACAGGTATAGACAGGTTCCCAAGAAGAGCTTTGATGATGCAAAGCAGGTGGCTATTGCTGCACTTGATGTGTGTCCTGTTAATGTTATTCAAAGGTTTATCAACTGAGCTTGGTGCTTTATGAGTGCATACCAAACTGGGTTGAAAGGGCAGGCAGCAGCATGGGCAGTTAGAAAACAGAAAGGCCATCATTCAGTCTCACAGAGTGCAATGATGCACCTTGATGCTATCTTATCATAGGGTCTTTCAGCTCCTAAAATGTTGTAAAATCTGTCCAAAAATTTGAAGTGGTCAATAACAATTGACCGAGGTCTATGCTACCGTGTGTGATCTTATCTTATCTTTTTCATTGCTTTGCTTCCCTCTTCCTTTGTGCCTCGCGTATATAGTCCCTTGAGTCTGTCTTGTTTCCATGTCCTGCTTCTTTCCCCATCGCTCACATAGAGCTCGTTGTTGAAATCGCTCCAAGTCACGAGACCAAGATTATGACTCCGATGGTCCGTGCGCACAATCACATTAGTATAAATACTTAGTATTCCACACACCTAATTTTATCGTTCTTACGACCTTCTCACTAACACTCTAAGCTCTATAAGCAACCAAGGTATGTGCTAAGACTAGCTAAAGTAGATATACAATGTATTGTAAGACTACGGCTTCCACATATCCTTTCAATACTCGTTTTCTTCTTGACTCAAGTTTCTTATTTCTCCCACCCCTTATATCCACATTCCCCTCTTCCTTTGCTTTTCTGCTCACTCTTCTCTCTGTTTGTACTGTACTCATGTAGTTTACATTTTCCTATGCCGGCTTGAGTTTGGCCTCCCATTATGGAGTCCGTGCAAAAGATAAGTTGGGCGACCAAATTTCATATTTGTCCGCAAACTCATATCCGTGTACAATCACGGCTCGTTTCCCCTCTCCCCACAACAGCCAGGCATAGATGGCCACCTGAAATAGTCACAGAAAAATCAGATATGTGTTTTTCGATCTATTTCAACATCTTGAGTTCAAATCTGAAGTCGGAATTTTGCTTAGAATACTCCCTCCGGAGATATCAATTTTGTTGGCTTTGTTTGTCCACAACTGTATGATCGCCATCATCCGGTCATCCCGAGGTCTCCGAGATTTTGTGATAATTTTGGGGCCATCTCCAGATTACTTTCCTGTGCAGGTCATCAGGAAGTTGTCTCTTCAAGGATGCTTCGAGTATGCTGCGTACTGGGGTTGACTGCGGGGCGGTACCATTTTGTTCCGGTTCTTTCTGTGGTCGAATCTGCCCTATCTGCGCTGTTGCCGTTCAAGAATCGAAGGGACAGTGTCATTCACACCACAAATACCGTCTTGTGTGGGCCGTTGCAAGCACGGCATGTCCGAGTTCGAAACCTAGGGAAAATTACATCAAGATAAGACACTGTTATGTGTAAGTGATTTAATGGTAGTCTCACATGCAAACAACTAGTACTGTGCATATATAACTGATATAACACGGTTTTCAGAACATTACTTACAGCAATCCATAAACAACCAGTCCATGTCAAAGAAGCCTAAACCTCCCCATCATGTTCTGAAAACCTTGCAGACAGTCAAATGTCATGTGAGGTATGGGAAAGAAAGGGAGGTTGCATTGAGCGCAAAACGAGGCCGCATGGACGTGGACAAGGTGACATCGCAATTCAACACGCAGATGTAAGTTTGTTTGGCAATTCTGGCTTGTACATTGCTTTCTAACATGCGAATTCACAGCTCATTTTATACCTAGTCTAGACCAAATAGCAGAATGTAGACTCATAAAAGACATGTACCCACATATTATAGATAAACTGAGTTGTTTTGTAGCAAATGTGAACAGCAAAAGCAAACAACTAGAGCAGTGGGGAACACAGTTTGCGGACGACGCAGCCCATGTGACTGGAACACTGGATGCCATGTGACGGTTACACATTGCAAGGTCCAGTGACCTCGAAAAAGGTCTAGATCCTTAACACCGCTACCGATCACGGCCATCACCGCAACGTTAGAACGAAGAATTCTGAAAATTTTGGCCCAGTCAAAAAGGTATGACCTCATTCTCAATACTTCGAACTCGGAATGGGTGGAGGCATGTTGCCTTATTAACTGTATCTGAAGTAGATAATCGACTTACTCACTACGGCACAGCTAGATTTCAGGTCTCTGGAATGAGGCTCAAGGTCTATACGCAGGTTGTGCAGAGAGTTTGGAACCATGGAACCATGACCCTTTCGGTTGCAAGCAATCCAGGATTATGGCTTGGATAGCCTGCGTGTTGATAATAATCAAGCTGCTCTGCGCTCAACCAGGAATTAGTGGGGGTCTAGCTTGAGGTGACTCTCTGAACCAAACATTCAAAATTTCCTCAACCCCCGAAAACCTAATACCAACCCATCTCCTGCTAGTGAAACCAAGGAGGCCCCAAGTCTCCATTTTATCTCAGACTAAGGAACGTCTTGAAGTCATATGTAATTCAACCGCTTCAGCACTCGCATACGTATCATAAACTGTTAGGAGCAGACTTGAATTCAATCAAGTATTTGGAGCGAGATGGAACCTAATTTATGGTAAAACCTATACGTTCTATCGTGCTATCAGTTTTTCAATTTAGGCCTCACACAAGTTTCAGTTCCGCTTTGTCGGTGATATCCTCAATTAGGTCCCAAGACGATCTTCACCGTCCAACATGAACGCTCTTTTACGGGAGACCAAATTCGGATATATGGAATACCAGAGGAGATAGACTCTCACCTCTCCTAGACTATAAAGATTTCAAGACTATCAAGGCTTTTGCCCAGTTAAGCCAGGTTGTACCGCAGCATCCCTCCTTCCGAATCTCGAATAACACTCAAAGCTACTCTGCCTCCGTCTAACCCTCAAACAAGGCCTAAAAATAAATGTTCTCAGAACGGCACCATGGCACCGTAGCACCCAGTTGAACAGTAATCCTGCCTGAGTGGACCACAGCCTCCGCTTCGATTCCGCAGCAGATACCCTCTTGCAGTAACCGACTCGAACCCAGACCACCTGCATCTCAGAGTTATCCTCCCACGCCTGGTCCTCGAAGGGCCTATAAAGGAAACAAAATGCCTCAAACCCTCAATCGAAAACATGAAGCTCTACAGCTACAGGGTCTTTTTCGCAGCTCTAGTGTCCACTGCCGGCGCACAACGAGATGGACTGACCGTACACACCCAGCAAGGGGATGTCATTGGTACACTCGTTACACCTTCTGTGCGACAATTCCTCGGAATTCCTTATGCTGTGGCAAATCGATGGGAAGCACCGAAACAACCTCCCACCCGTCGCGTGCCCTTCAGGGCAACAAGTTTTGGTGACTCCTGTCTACAGGCTCTGAATGCTGGGAACCTCGAGTTCCTGAAGCTCGCCGGTATTCCCAATGCGACTGTCCCGGAATCGGAGGACTGCCTAAGTGTCAACATATGGACCCCAAGCATTCGTAGGAAACAAGGAACTGCTGTGATGCTTTGGATATATGGTGGCGGATCCCAATTTGGAACGGTATGCGCTTCAGCTTTACTCATTTTACATCCAAACTGATCACGGTTCCATTTTCCCAGAGCAACATCTTCGTGTACAATGGCCAGAATCTCGTTCGCGATCAGGATGATGTGCTCCTAGTTACCTTCAACTATCGGCTAAACATATTTGGCCAGCCTAATGCCCCTCAGCTGGTCAATGGGACCACCTCACAAAACTTCGGTCTTCTGGATCTGGATGCTGCAGTAAAATGGGTACACGACAACATCGCGGCATTCGGTGGGGACCCGGAACGCATCACTTTGTTCGGTCAGAGTGCGGGCAGTGTAGCTGCTGACGCATATACGTTTGCACACCCGAATGACACGATGGTGAAAGGTGGGTGTGATTCAATAGTGCGAGGCCATGTACTTACCAATTTACCTATTTGTTTAGGTGTCATCGAGCAATCCGGAAAGTACGGATTTTTCAAACTTCTTCACGGAGAAAATCCTTATCTTTATCTAAATTAGTCTCATCGGAGCAGCTTTTAATGCTACGTTTGATCCAACGCCATGGAACGCTATTGCTAGCGCCGTTAGTTGCGGAACGAGTATGCCCTATCCTATGCTTTTTCTTCTTCACCTACTGACGCAGTATCAGCCAACGACGACGCCCAGCTAGCATGTATGAAAGCTGTTCCTTTCAGGAAACTCGAAGACACAATCATCAACACAAACACTGAATTCATTCTGGTCGCTGACAGTATGATCGGAATAATCTGGTCTTTCGCCAAACTAATACCTTCCCAGATATCAACATCTTCATTGACACAACTTCTCGGGCTGCCGCTGGAAACTTCCTGAAGGTCCCCCTTCTTGGTGGGAGTACCCAACACGAAGGAGACGTTTTCGCTGTGGCCACAGAGGAAATTGCGGTTGGAGTCATTCCCCCGGTTATCACAGAACTCCTCGCCGATATTGATACACAAGTGAATACCGCTTTTCGGCCTTTGTCATTAATATACCATTTAATATCCTTACCAGCTCGTATTCACCTGTCCAGCTAGTAAGACCGTCAGTGACCGTATATCAGCCGGTGTTCCAGCATGGCGATATGAATACCAAGGTAAAAACACATACTCTAGAACTTTCTGTTCAAATCAACCCACTTACACCTTATACTAAAGCTATCTTCCCTGATATATCCACACGTCCGGATCTTCGCGCGTACCATTCCTCAGAGATCCCCATCGTCTTTGGAACATACAACTCCAGTCTCGGTCCTCCGCCTACTGCGGCTGAGGTTACGCTTTCCAAGTACGTCCAAAGTGCATGGGTTGCATTTGCACGAAACCCGGCGCAGGGTCTGCGGGATTTCGGGTGGCCGGTGTATGACCCGAATGCGGCAACGCTTGTGCAGCTGGGTGGTTTCTTCAACCAGACTGGAGCAACATTTGCGCCGCCGGCGTTGTTAGATTTTACGTGTGGACCTGCTGCGAGCGCAACATTGGCTGGAGTCTCGGCGCAGCTGACGGGCCTGCTGGGCGCTACAGGGTCCACGAATTAGTGAGTTTAAAGCTTCAAGGGAGCGGACTTGTAGTCAAATATTCGTCACCATGACAAATAGGAACCAATAGGCTGTATATTAGTCGGGTTACCGAGGAATTCTATGGACATTATCAAATCAATACAGCCCTGGCAATTACTTTCGTGTGTATTGTCTTCTCAAGTATGCAGCAACGATTATCTCTTCGATTCTGGAGGAGGAAAAATGAGATGGGAACTTCGTATAGGACATTTATAGTTCTTACCTTCCCTTCACCAAAAAAGTTACTCCTTGGCTAAGAAAACCTTTCACGATCTGCATCTCAAGCCCTTGATACAACCCTTTGACTCCTGGTATACCGGTAACGAGGCTCTCCCCGATTAGATTTCGGTGAACAGCAGTGTTCTTCCCAGAGTATGCGTCGACAATGACTTCTCGAAGTGATGTTGCAGAAGTCGCTTGGAGACGAGTCTTCGCCAGTATAAAAGGATATAACAAGGTTACCGCTAACAACAGAAAATCAGCACCTAAAGATATCAAAGGAGGAAACAAAGACTACCGAATGAATTAGACACCGCCGCCCCCAAAAAGGCCTCGCGGGGTGTGGGATCTACTTGAGGGGCTTTGAGAGCTCCTTTGACGACGCTAGTGCGATTGTTGGCTTGAAAAGCGCGTGTATGCGTGAAATTGAGGAGTCTTCGAAAGAGCTGAAACAAAGTGAGGGTGAGGGATGGGTTCAAGGATAACAAGGTCGTAGTCTGAAAACCTATGGTATGGGCGTTTCAGAAATCAATGTCTTTCACAATGGAGATATAGTGTGCACTCACCCCGCCAAAAGCCAGCCAATCCCTGCTCGCTGTAAATATCCTTCATCACGCTCATCACCTCTCTGGATGTGGGTTCGCTCTCATCATCTGAGTCATCGTCATTTCTTCGTCCTGTTTGAAGTCGGAGTGTAATAACGTTCAGTGGCGTTGAGATCGCTCGTGAGGCAACGCCTGCAATGAAGCCGAGGAGTAACTCTTCAATGGCGCCAGGCTTATGGGCTGGGATCGTGGGGGTTCTACGCGGTTTGTGCAGGGAGATGAGCCGTCTCGTGGATAGGGAACGCAGGAACGAATATATATAAAAATAAAAAAAGCTGTGAGTCAAATTCGTCAATAAGTTCGTTCGAAGTTCATTCGAGCGGTGTTATATGTGCTCACTTTGAAAGTAGTGTAGCACCTGTGTCCGTCCATATTCCATCATAAAGGGCTGATAATCCATTTCTCCGAATTATATGTCGAATAATAAGTATAGCCCGGAGTATTCCCCTTGGCTTCCTACTCTTTCTATCCACAGGTGGATCGAGTTGAACCCGAGTTGTGACGAGATCGAGAGGATATGTCAAGATGTTGGCTGAAGCACTACCTATGGCGCCTGAAAACGCTTGAACAAGGGGTGGGAGGGTGCTCGTCATGGTGCTGGAATCGATTCGGTGCCATGACACAAGTTTTTGAACTGGCGGTAGTGGTTGACGTCATGGGGCAAGTGGATTGTTGTGTTTGTTGCAATTGTTTTGTGTTGTGGCGCGTGTGGGTGTGATCGGGGTCCTCGGAAAGTGGATTGTATTCCAGAGCCTCCCAGTAAATTTTACCTCCTTAGCCACGTCCCCTTCTTCATACAATGCTCCAAAATCTAACAAAAGGAAAAAAAAACAGGCCAATTTGAAGAAAATGGAAAAACTGCCAAGGACCCAGTCTGAGGGGCTCAGGAGAAAATTTGGAGCTGTCCTGAATTTGTCAATTGGCCAGAGCCTTGTAGTTTCAGGTAGCCACGTGGCCCAAATATAGCCTCCAGATCACGCTCAATCTGCTCTTCATTTCCCTTATCGCGGCATCTCGAGGACGACAATTGGTTTGCACACTCATCACAAAACCATGTACGCCCTCCAGCACACTTTGTGCCACCACTGGGTGAGCAAGCCTTACAGACAACTCCACCTATAGACCAGCATGTTGGGTTCCCACAGGAGAGCCACTCGCTGTTATCCTCCCCCCAGCATTCGCCACAAGGTGCCATTGTTGGTGGATGTTGTAGGCTAGGGACTTTAAATGATTTCTTCAGCGAATGGAATATCAAGCCTCCCGTCATGGTCGGAAGATTGATGTCTATAAGATACCCAGGGCGCCCTACGCACATTGGGTGACGGCGGGGGTTAAACCACCTTGCATGGCACTGGTGGCAGGGGACCAATCTAGCATGTTCGGCCGTTCCATTGCAAGGCCTGCAGTATGTCTCCCCAGGGTTGTTCACGGACTGTACGATGCCGTTGATGTCATACCCGCGACACCCATTTTTAGCACAACCCAATGTCCCGCACAATACGCACGCTATGAGTTGGGAACCGGTCCCGTTCGCGGAGTTGGAGCAAACTGGGCAAGTCCCGCCCCACCCCGAACCCGACTCTTTCCCCCGATACCTTCGAAACTCTTCCCGTGAAAGAAGGTTGTTGTTTAGAAGCCGACGGTAGTAGCCCTGGTAGGGATATTATAAGTGTTCGTCGAGAAGAGCCAGAAAGAAAATACAACCCACTATTTCACGCGATGCGCGCCTGGACTTCAAGGTCTCGTTGACGTAACTCTTAAGCTCTTCCAATAAGCAAAAAACATCCGGAGGTGTACGATGTTGTTTGCGGGTGACCTGGTCACGGATACAAGGATAAAGCAAATCGATGAGGAAATGTATTCTCGTACTCTTCCCCCGTACTTCTTCTAGGTGGAGAGTAGCTCGGACTGGGTTGAATGGGTCCCACTCTGCGGTCTCGTATGTTAGATATCCCTTGTTTTTTGTGAGGTCAATATCGACTGGCGCTTTTGCTGGGTCGTAATGCCGGTAGACCAACTTCATAACCTCGAATAATATAGGCAGCATAGGATTTTTGTCTGTGATTTTGATATCATTCTTAACAGTCATTGTGGTTCTTGAGAGTAGGTCGACAGCGTTTTTCCGAGTCCATTGGTGCTCGTCATGTGCTCATGATGACTGGTCCCATGATCCCTTCTGTGCCTGGCGTTCGGAGGTGAGGTGGAGTGCATGAAAGAAAATCGGGCAAGATTCTGATATATATTTAGTGCGCTGGAAACGCGCAGATGGGATTGGTGGCTCATTACTTCAATAGCAGACCGGCTATTTGAGACTACAGGGTAAATACATGGAATCGCTGTAATACAAAAATAATCAGATAGTTGTCGCAAAATAATCGTATATTCATGTGAGGATGTTAATATTCGTCATATCCACCATCCTCATACATCTCATAAGCAAGATTCGACATTTCGTTCTCTCCAAGACCGCCACAAGATCTACAGTGATCACGACAACAACTTTGGCACATCGATGACCTACACCCGACACAATGATCAGTTCCTGCACATTCCTCGCATATGTCCTGTGAGCAGCTGTCGCACACTGCGGCCTCTCCCCTCGTAGCACATTCATCACATAGTTTCCCAGAGCATGAATGACATTCCCAACTGAAAAAATTTCCGGGTGCAATCATGGTCCCTGGATTGTGGTCCACTTCACCTGCCAAGGGCTTCTCATCTTGGTTATTAGCATCGGGATTTGACTCAGCACAGTTGGTACAACGGCACGATTTCCCACATGCGAAACATCGGTCTGGGGCACTACAGGAGGAACAAAACAGCTTGGAACAACCTGGACACGCCCAGACGGTTGGAAGCTCGCCATGGGAGCATGTGTCGCAAATCCAGGTATGGCCGTAAAAACATTGCAACCCGCCCTCTGGAGAGCAGTCGTTACAAATTGAGCTCCCTCTCGACCAGCATGACATCATGTCACAGCAGTGATGCCAGCTATTCGCTCCGTTCGTAGAGATTCTACAGGGTGCCGTTTTCGTGGCATGTTGAGGTCGCGTTTGCTTTTTCTGCTCAGGTATTTTAGTGGGTGTAGTTGGCTCTTTCTTGCCGCCCTCAGCCTTCACCGGGAGAGGGGCGATTAGAAGAGGGCGTCCAATGCACCGCGAAAGGTCACCAGAGCAGTACCATTTATCGCAGCTCGGACAAGATATCAAAAACGTCTTCTTTTCGTCATTCCGGCAAGTCCTACATTGGACTTGGCTGAGGTGATCACCACAACGTTCGATGCCGTCGAGATCATGGCCTTCGCAGCTGTCCTTGTTACAACTGACCTTTCGACAGGTAGCGCATTCGTTAAGAAGACTATCAGAGCCTGTTTCTCCCGCGTCCGAAAAACAAGCTGGGCAGTATCCCGCTGGCGGTGGATTAGCATCCCATTCGATACATTGATTCTCAAGCAAGCGATCATAATACGCCTAGAGGTGAAGTTATTCAAACCCGGACGAACAGAATCGAATTGCACTCACCTTTTCACGGGCTTTGCGTTCATCCACCCTCTTTTGTTCCATCTGGCGCTGAAGTCTTAAGTTCTCATCCTGCCTCTTCCGACCGGCCTTCAGCGAGTCCCTGACATACTGCTTTATTTGTCCTAAAGTTTCCAAGATTTCAGGTGGGGCAGGATAGCGTTCGTCCTTGAATTTGTCGTGAATACGACAGGTATTAAGATTGATCATGAAGTGTGTGTTCATTGATGGGTGGTCGGGTAACCCTTCACGAAGATTAAGGATGATGACGCTTGGCTCCAAGGGGTTTGATTGTTCAACTTGGTAGGACAGAGAAGGTGAATGCCACCAATGGTCAATGGTCAATGGGATCTTTGAAAGATGGAAATGTCTGTAAACGGTCTTCATAACCTCCAGGATCTTGGGCCGAAGGGGGTGGCGAGAGTAGTCATATTTGTCCTGCCTGGCATTGTAGTTATTGGAAAAGGGATCGAAAAGGGGCGTTCAATGTTTACGAGCAAACTTAAACATGTACATTGCTGTTAATTACGTGGCGGCTCCACAAACAGTAGGAGATCAACACGCCGCGTTAATATCGTTTTATAGACGAGGAAAGCAACTA
Organism: Collybia nuda; assembly: GCA_015584075.1. Classification (NCBI taxonomy): domain Eukaryota; kingdom Fungi; phylum Basidiomycota; class Agaricomycetes; order Agaricales; family Clitocybaceae; genus Collybia; species Collybia nuda. The sequence goes on from MU150261.1 coordinate 287,943, forward strand.
TTCCACGAGCATCTGTGACGGATTAAGGCTCCAGATGCTGGCTAGTTTATGATTTTTGAGTTGATCTTGTCATTCACACCGGGAGAGGTCGAGATCAAAGTAGGAAATTGTGCTCGAAGTAAAGATAACTACAACCGCAAGATTGTAGAGGACTGGGGTCCGTATAGAGTCGTTCTAACCAGAAGAATCACAACTTGTGGATTGCATATTCTTGTATCAGATAAAGGCCTCGGAACGACAGATCCTTGTAACGGAAGGAACATCCACCCATAGCACCAGTTATGACGCGGATGGTAAGAAACGCTTCAATAGAATTCGGGATCGTTACCCGATTCGACGAACATTAACCCTTTTCTACCCATGGCCAAGATTACAAGATTGACACCAGCCTCGTCCCGAGCTGACACATTATTTCCTTGTATTTACTATCTGTCCCTGAGCAGTATTTTGCAGGTAGTTGTTTGGTGGCTATCACAGGGCACGGCCTCCATGTTCGCCACACGAGTCGTCCTCCGTACCGCCCAATTTGAAGTAATTGTTAGAGCCTTATAACCACAACACTATCCGAACTCGGAGTAGAATTTGTAATAGGATTTTCAGCAGCTTGGATGGTTCCATATCAGGGGCCGTTGTCTCTTCGAGCATTCGTCACAAACCTATTTTGAATGGGTTGAGCACCCCCAACTACTATTTGGAGAGCACGTCTTGCAGATTACTTGCTTCCGAGGTTGTAGCCCATCGTACCGAAAGGAATGTATGTTCATCAAAAGGGAAGTAACGTCGGCATGCAGTCGTCGTGACTGAAGAAATTTGGGGTGAGGAAGGCCGCTCCCTTGAAACGATATTGACGAACATAAGAAGGCCAAGGTGCCTTTAAACTTTAGTCTCCGATTTGGATGAGAAAAATATGTCCGCGGAAATGTAATCACGACAAAAACAGCTTCTGGAGAGTCACCAGCGAACTGTTTTAAGGTGGAAGGGCGGCTAACGTTTCGATGCCCACGGGGTTGAAACTTTCGAGTCCGCAAAAAAGAAGTCACATATATGCGTCGAGCATCAAAATGTTCACGTGATATAATATTCGACGCCAACGTGGATGAACATCAAAATTCTCCACGGTCCTCTTTCTCATTCCCTATCGCTCTCTTTCACCGGCTTTGAGATTCTTCGTTATTGAGAGACTCGGGGCTCAGAATGCGCTCGTTACAGCTCTTAGGAGTTCTATCGTTACTCCTGGTCGCTCAGGAATCCCTTGCTTTTAAAGCACATGATTTCAAGACGTGCTCACAGTCAGGCTTTTGTAGGAGAGGTCGTGCGCTTTCCGCACGCGCAAAAGAGGCAAAATCGTCATGGAAGTCTCCCTACTCTGTTGACCCGGGGTCTATTACCGTTGCCTCGGATCGGGCAACTTTCACTGCTGGTGTGAAATCGTCTTTATACCCCGATATCAAGTTTGGGTTGGAACTACGTGTCCATGACGATGGAGTCGTTCGCGTCCGCATGGACGAAGTTGGAGGGATTCGTAAAAGATATGATGAGGCGGCAGGGTGGGCCCTGATTGCTGAACCCACCGTCAGTAAGGATATAAAGTGGACCTCGGGGAAGAAGAATATACGTGCGGTGTATGGTGAGAAGAAGGAGAATGAAATCGTCGTCGTATTTGAGCCATTGAAGATCTCACTTCTTCGCAACGGCAAGGAACAGGTTGTGCTAAATGGACAGGGACTTCTGCATATGGAACATTTCCGTACCAAGACGCCTGAAGTTACCCACACAGAGGAACCAGCTGCACAAGAAGGTGAAGAGGTCATTGCTAACTCGGAGACTCAGGTAGTTATTAAAGCTGAGAATCCCCGAGCGTGGTTTGAAGGCGATACTGAAGATGATTGGTGGGAAGAAACTTTCTCCTCATGGACAGACTCAAAACCAAAAGGTGCGCTGACTCGTTTTTCAGGCCAACGATTCATATCTGAACCCCACCTAGGTCCTGAATCCCTATCTCTTGACATTTCATTCCCCAACCACGGAACAATTTACGGAATTCCCCAACACGCAACGCGACTGGCTCTTCCTACCACTACCGGAGAATCACCTGTTTTCAGTGATCCCTATCGCCTATACAATGCCGATGTCTTTGAATATTTGGCATCATCTCCGGTGTCTATTTATGGTTCCATCCCTGTCCTCCATGCCCACTCCGTCGATTCTACCGTTGGTATCTTTGACGCCGTCGCATCCGAAACTTGGATTGATGTTGGTCGTGCCTCCGAGAAATCCACTGAGACACATTGGATCTCTGAGTCCGGCATTCTGGATTTGTTCCTCATGCCTGGCCCTACGCCCGAGGACATATTTAGGCAATACTCCAAACTCACAGGCACCCCTGTTCTTCCTGCTCATTGGAGTCTTGGCTACCACCAGTGTCGCTGGAACTACGTTAGTTCCGATGATGTAAGGACTGTTCAAAAGAGGTTTGACCAGGATGACATTCCTGTCGACGTATTTTGGCTCGATATCGAATATTCTGAAGACCATAAATACATGATCTGGGACGAGAAGACTTTCCCTGATCCAGTTGAGATGGTCAATGATGTAGCTGCCCTTGGTCGAAAGGTGCGGAACCCCAAGAATTCAGTGATTCGAGACTAAATGCACCCTATTAACAGATGGTGGTTATTGTTGACCCTCATCTCAAACGGACTTCAAACTATCCTGTTTATCAGGAAGCCTCTGAGCGTGGTCTTCTCGTCAAAACCAAAAGTGCCAATGACGAATATGAAGGATGGTGTTGGTCCGGGAGCAGCTCATGGATTGATTTCTTCAACCCGGCAGCATGGGAGTGGTGGAAAGGCGTCTTCAAGACACAGAAGAGTGCTAAGGGTTGGTCCTGGACTCAGAGTACAGAGGCTGTTCACATTTGGAATGACATGAATGAGGTCAGTTTCAGCTTTTCTATCCGAAAATTATTGCCTAATTGATATCTAAGCCTTCCGTATTCAACGGACCTGAAATCACCATGCCAAAAGATAATATCCACCATGGCGGTTGGGAACATCGTGACGTTCATAACATTAATGGAATGCTCTTTGTAAGGACAACCACCCTCAAACGCCTCACGTTCCGCTAACTTTGCTCTACAAAGTCCAACCTCACCCACCAAGCTGTCGCTGCGCGCTCTGATACACCAAAGCGCCCATTTGTTCTTACCCGCGCATTCTACGCCGGATCTCAGCGATTCGGTGCTATGTGGACTGGAGACAACCTAGGCACGTGGGAACACATGGCTGTCAACGTGAAGATGGTTCTATCAATCAATATTGCTGGAATGTCCTATGCAGGATGTAAGTGAAGATCGCTATTCATAATGGGCGTATATTGATATCGTGTTAGCTGACGTGGGTGGATTCTTTGGCAATCCCGAGCCGGATATGTTAGTCCGATGGTATCAAGTTGGCGCATTTGCACCTTTCTTCCGTGCCCATGCCCATATCGATACCAAGAGGCGTGAGCCCTTTTTGTATGACCAACCCTACAAAGGCATGATGCGCGATATGCTGCGTCTCCGCTACAGCATGTTGCCAGTTTGGTACACAGCTTTCAGGGAAACCACCGTGACTGGTGTACCCGTTTTGAGGTAAAGAACCCCCTTGATAACATAACACTTCGTTAAATTTATGCTTTCCAGGCCACACTATGTTATGTTCCCCAAGGACCCACGTGGTTTCGATATTGACGACCAATACTACGTTGGGGCTTCCGGCTTACTCGTGAAACCCATCACTGCCAAAGACGTCACCGAAACAACTGTCTACCTCGCCGAGGATCAGGTAAAGTGCATGCTTTCCATAGAACGCACATTTTTTAAGTTACCTGGATAGGTCTACTATGACTACTTCAATCACTTCGCTTACCGTGGAGCCACCAAAGGCAAGGATATTACCGTACCAGCAGCTTTGCATCAGATCCCTCTCTTCATACGTGGAGGGTCCATCGTGCCCACTCGCGAACGCCCCAGAAGGTCATCAACTTCGATGAAGAATGATCCATTCACCCTTCGCGTTGCCCTCGGCAAAGCAGGATACGCACGCGGAGACCTATACCTCGATGACGGCGAGACTTATTCACACCAAAAAGGGCAATTTGTCTGGCGGGAATTCATCGCTGAGAAGCCGATGAAGAAAGGCAAAACTATCCGCATCTCAAGCAAAGATTTGGGAAGCGCGAAGCCTAACGAAGCTGTCGATGGAGTCACTCTGAAGACTTTCAACCCAGCGAACGAATTTGCCAAGAGCATCGGAGACGTGCGGGTAGAGAAGATTATAGTCCTCGGGATAACAACTAAACCCACAGCTGTGCGGATCGAAGGTGGCGAAGATTTAATCTGGGACTACACACCAGGGGTCGCATGTTCGGACAAGAAAGAAGGAATCGCTAGTGTCCTCACTATCAAGGACCCTAAGGTCTTAATTACAAAGGATTGGGCTATCACGATTCAGTGGTAGGTTTAGCACCTATCTGAAGGATCGTAGTCTTTCGTTCAACCACCTGCAAGGGTCAACCCGAATAACTAGGGTATAGAAATTAGTGTTCTATTGGTTAATTCCACATATATTTATACAATAGAGCACACCAATAAACCCATGGTGACCATGGTCTCCTCATTATTTCTTGATCACCCAATGTCCATCATTGGCCTCCCAGGTTCGAACAATATAATTGTGGGCAACCTCAAAGTTTTTTGAGCGTGAGAATGAATCACTTCGAAATTTCTGTTTTTCACAGTAAAATAATCTTGTGCAAAATTCGATTAGTTTTGTAGGCGATCATGATATGTGTGGTACAAAGTGAGTCCATTCAATATCCTTGTATACATCCTGTGGAAGAGACCGAAGTGCTGTGAATGGTAAAACCATCAAAATGATACGACCAATAACATAAACAGTTGCCCCGAGCGGTATCACAACTCCGAATACAAAATTGTGATACCACACGGGCACAGATCGATTCATAACATCGACAGCTGCCACAAATAGCAGGAAGGGCACAACAACAACGGTTACGGAGCCTGAACGCCAAAGGATTTGCTCTGCCTCACTTGGAAAAGTATAATTCCAGGCAACACAGTGAATTGCTCCGAACCCCATAGCGAGAAAGATTCCGATCGATGCTGCCCACCCTCGCTGGTTTTTAGTGAGTCTTCCAGCCCATAGTGTAGGGACGCGGGAGGCATCAACTGCGATATCATCGTCATCCCTTTCTCCAACGAACATCTCCAGGACGATATTGATTGCATAATTAAAGCCATACACCACTGCTAGGCTCCATGAAGGAGCAAATGGCTCCCGAATTTTTTTCATTGGTGGATCAACTGCAGGTGGGGGTCCAAGACAGATAGGATATCTAACATCAAGAGGCTTATCCCACCAAACGGCGTAGATCACAAAGTTGAGGGAACTGAACGCGATCGTCACAAGTTCGAGTTCCGTGAGGGGCAGGCTTTCCACTCTGCGTGCAATGCACTGCGCCATGAACCACCCTGTTTGGAGTAGGGCAAGACCCTTCGTAATCTCATCACCCTTGCTGCGATCGTGTATTTGGTAGTCGCGAATGCTCATAATGGAGTTTGGATTGACAGGTTTTCCTGGGCCAATTATATGAGGTGGGATTGGGCGAAGGTAGGGGCCTTGGGCCATCGTGAAGCCACCCATGCTGACGAAAAAACCATGAGTCATAGTCATCCCGAGCCCCGCAAAATCTGTTGATATATACATCTTAGGTCAATATTTCCTTAGATCGCAGAAAATACTCTGCACACCTTCAGAGAGCTTGCTGGCGACCATCCTCTGTCTAAGAGCCCAAACAACAATTACTTCTGGGGCTATAACGGCAAGCATCATGAGCCTCCATCGATGAAAGACCAATTTCCTTCGACCAATCAGAGGTTTTGGGACATTTGGGTGGACTGAAGCCCAAGTACAGGCCACGAGTGTTGCCAAGCAGCTCAGGATGATGCTCGAAAGGGTCCGACAATCGCCGATGTCCGTACAAGTAGATGAGATAAAAAGCCTTGAAGGGATGATGTTCGTCATTTCTTTCCTACCGTGTTACATGCACAGGGAAAGGGATAATGGTATTGTACCACTATCCCACAATTGTTCAAGTATTTAATTAAAGGGAACGAACTGCCTTCACGATCGAGTGATACACGAGGCATACAACAACACACACGGACCCACAAACTCAGGATAATGGCTTAAACAAAAATATTATGACTGTACTATGTAGCATACCTTGATGAAGCTAGAATGAATGAGGCAAGCAACTACCCAAAGGCATTAACGACTGGGCTAAATATTATTCAGGGATTGGTATGAACCTAGGGATTGCGGGGACACGTCTGACTGCGCAGAAGTCTGTCTCGTCCAATGTATTGGAAAGCGGAATGCCTCAACAAGGCGACGCTCCTCAGACACGACACGAGCACGGCGTTTCCACCATGGCAAACATTTTACAAGCGTCTCAAAGCGAACAAGAACTTCACGCATGGTTGGTCGATTTATTGGGTCGTCCTGGCACATATCCAGTAGCAACGGTCGCATAAATTCAAGGCCCTTCGTCTTCCCATCACCTGATTCATCTCCCTGTAAGTTGGTATCTTGAGTTCGAATTCTACTTTCTGAAACAGAATAAACAAGGAGACGAACATCTAAAAAGCAAACCCGTATGTCATTCCTGATACGATACACATCAACCGGGAACGGATTAATCATGGTATTTGCTTTGGACTTAAATTCGGGAACAGACATGTCTCCACCCTACCCGTTTGAGCCAACAGGGATTGTAAAAGCTTCCGGGTCAGGATTGTAGCGACGCATGTGTCCAGAATCAATGTGGTAATATTTGACAGGTCTTATCGTTCGCTTTCCAGGCTTGATCCACCGAGTGTAGTCGCGGCTTTGGTCAGAATTGACAGGGTGTACAGGTTCATCGTAAAGAGCTGTGGAATCCATCATTATGCTATCCCTCTTTATTACTGTTGAAAGGATAAGGCATTGGCAGCGTTATTGTCCAGCCAGAGCTTACTTGTGAGCAATATGAAGGCTATGGATGTATTCAAGGCCCTATTTGTTTGTCAGGGTGACCACTGACCTGGGATCGCCAACATATCTACATTGGATATCACTTACGACAAGGATGCTCTTTAACCTCGTATACTGAACTTCTAACTAGTTTATCTAGGCAACCAAGGAAAATGACCGACGGAGAATTCCAACTTATAACAAAGGAAAGAATCCAGACTCACAATATCAAAGACTCAATTCGGTCGGAAGTACTTCAGGAAGTTGAAATAACAACGGGTCATTGAATCGCGCGCTTTGTGGATGGAAGTTGGTTTCAGAGTATAATTTCGGCGAACATGTATTCTTAACATGCCTGATCAGAAGAGGGTCACTTAGTAATTCGCATGAACTTCACCTCTAAAAGTAGTTCGTTAGATCAATCATAGTGGGGAATTTGGCATCGTTGGCGAGACAAGGAAGCCTCTTTGGAGAAGGTCCCTTGAAGAGACAGCGGTTAAAACCGTTTTTCATCTTTGACGAAAAGGTTTGCGGTTCATAAATCCGCAATATTGTGGTCTATTTTTTTTAAAAGAGAGCACGACAAAAATCCAGTAATTGTTTCTTTGAAACCGGCCCGCCAGCAACGACATTATTGACATTCCATTTCTCAAAGAAGCAACCCGCCGCACGCAAATTTAAAGAGGCAAGAATTGACCAGGTTTCCCAACTGGGTTAGAGTAATACATGTGATGTAAAGCATGGTGATAGCAACAGAAACAAAGGGTTACTACATGAACCCCATCATAGTATGACAACCAAAAGGCACAGCGGAATGATGCTATAGTCCGCAAACATAGATAAGCTTTGTTAGGGGTTGATATGTTTGGTGCAAACAGGTCCAGAAAGCAGCCTTGAAATAGCCACGATCATGGAGTTGGGAAATAAAAAATACATACAGAATAGAGCAAGAGTCAAGCAATGCGATCACATATGACAGCTGAATACAAGCACAATTAGGGCGATTACCATTGCGGATCGACCCCCATCGCGGAGAGGGGTTCAAAATTCGGGTTCATAATTGGTTTTTGGAAGGGCGTTCCCGGCTGGGTGGGGCTGGGGTTTGGAAACCATTCGCCTGAGGGAACGAGAGCTTCCCGCCCCCGCATTTGCATCTGATGCATTTGGAATTGCATCTGCATGTAAGATGCATATGACACTGGTGACATCACGGACGGGTAGGCGGCGTAAAAATAGGAGGCCGGGGAGTACGTGAGGTGTGTGGCGCCAGGGGATTTTGTGGTGGTGGGTAGCACAAAATGGGGAGTAATCGGCAATGGAGTGGGTATGTTGGAAGAACGACGTTTGCGGTTTGCCCGGGCGCGGCCTGCGGGTTTTGGCATGGAGGTAAGCCCTTCGGTCCATCCATCGTTGGAATGAGAGAGTGGTGAAGGTGAAGAGGAACAAGTGGCAGGAATTAGGATTTCCCCAGTTTTCTTACCGCCTTCCTCGCTTATTGATGGTTTATCGGGGGGCATAGAGTCACTCCGATGGCGAGTAAGTGCAAGAAATAGGTCTCTCGTTCTCCTCGCCTTCGACCCTTGTGTAGCCTGTTCTTCTACGATATTTAACCAACCTTCCCCATCCTCATCAGTGGTCGCGGGACTAGAGACACCTGAACCACGCCCTCGGCCATCCTCGGATGCAGCCAGACGTTCCTTGAGAAATTCAAGGTTGTACATCGGGGGGCTGGGGGTTGGACTATGGCTTGCACTTTGAATACAGTTAGGTGTATTGATGTTCGATCCAAATATGTCCTGCGACTGATTAGAAGACCGCAGGCGTTCCACCATAGCGCGTGTTTTCGAAATTGGTGCTTTTCGGCGTTCTTGTAGGAAAGGAGGAAGTAGAGCTGACGAAGGTCTAGGTGGTGGGGCGGGTGGTGGAGTCTCAACTTCACTGTAAAAACCTTGCTCATCTTTCTTGATTTTCACACTAGGGAGAGGGGGGACATTGAGGGATGAGAACGTGAAGCTCTCGAACGCCGCCGAGGGGGGAGGGGTATTGGAACATGTTAATGAAGGGAATGGAATGGGCCCCATCGGTGGCTTGAAGGATGGTACGAAGGATGATGCTGATGCATTGAGAGGCCGAGTTGGGGACGACATTGCAGAGTAATATACACTACTATTTGGGGAAGCATTCGCAACCTCAACATCCATCTCTGTGCCCTTGACCTTTGGGGTTGATGGTACTGAACTCGAATTTACGGATAGGTCTGAGTCGGTAAATTCGAGGCTGGAGTGTGTTGACATACTTCGGTGAAGGCCACTAGTGGTAGAGGAGTGACTTGACCCATCCGATCTCCCATCACCGTCTGGATATCCTTCGGGCTCCCCACGCAAATCCAAGAGCCCACTAAACAGTTTCTCCACAAGCTCATGCCAGCATTGTTTGCCATAGGCTAATTCATCCTCGCTCACTTCAATGGATAGGTCACATTTAGCCTCTTCTCTGATGCCTATCACGTCAAGAATTTCTGAGTAATAGTGAAAACCCACGTCAGCTTCGTAGGGGGCAAGAACATCATTTACCCCCAGTACTCCAGGTAGATCCGGATTGAGTGAGAGATTTGCTTCGGCAGAGAGGGATGAGCCAGATATTCGTGGGTTGCGCAATTGTCCAGCAAGTAAGACGTGGTATAGCAACTCATGATAGTGAGGGGGCTTCGGATGGCAGACTTTTGCGCCAACTGGATTGTCGTACGACCACGAAACGAGTTGAATCGGGTTACGCCACCAATCGGCAGAGGTGATCCCCTGGTCTTCCTCTTTTTCTGTCTCAAACAGGTTATGCTGCAGGTCCATCAAAAAAGCGGCGAGCGTCGTGAAACCTGACTGTATCTAAAAGTAGGATATTTGAAGGTTAGATCCACCTGGTTTCCGTATTCAAAGTAACAAAGGAACGTACGGAGCCGCCACGCCCAACAGCCAAGTTCAGGCAACAATTTTTCACGGACGACCACCGTGAAAACGTGGAAAGGGGTCAGCAGAACAGACGTGAGGATGGGAGATGAAAGCAAGGATGACAGGTGGAAAAGATTATCAAAGGTTCAATCTACAACATGTGTTCTGTGTTGTTCCTTTGAAAAAGACAAGAATGGTCAATTCACCCGCACGTTGTTGGTCACGCAGGGTCACAAGGGCGCGGAACGTTTTGCGACGCTTGATTTTGACGTCCACGACCACGAGCCATGGTCGGAGCTCGTTCGATGACAGGATAGAAGGAAATGGGTAATATTGACGTAGTTACACGAAGAAGAAAGAAATTAGCTACAACAAGTACAATATCCAAATACACAATCTGTCCGGCATGAAGTCACCGTAACTTGCATGACGACCGCCCCGGACATATCAGAGGATCGGATGGCTATGCAACATGCAATGGCCGTACCTCTTAGATCATAAATATCCGATACTATTACGCCTTCACGCTAGATACCATGCGTGAGTTTGCTCGGCATGTTTCTGAGTAGCGATCCCGGGTCCCGCAATGCCTTATTGTATACATCAGGATCAAGGAGATCCCATCGGGGTAAGGGAGGACGACGTGGTAGTTTTCCATACCCGCGGAGGGGCCTTTCTTTGGGTTTCGGGGCGAGCATGGCAGGCGGCGGAAGGGGCGCACTCGGTGCCCTCAGATCTAAACGTTTTGGGGCAACGGGGCGTTCAACGATCTCTTTGATGGCCTGGATTTTATCCGATGTTTTGGGTAAGATTCTGACGTCACGAGGGGGTATTGAGGAAAGTGATTTTTGGGATGAAGACAGTGCGCTTCGAAGCAAGGATTTTGACTGGTAGGACCTCATGTTCTCAACCAAGGACTCGAAATCCTCTCCTGGTGATATCCTAGCCTTCGAGGGCGACGGCGGCATGACTTTTTGAATCACCGAAGGTAAGGGACGCTGATAATTTTCTGCTTAGTGTATTAAACCGGCGGGCATGAAGAAACAACGCACATCTACCGGAAATGGGGAGGCCTTAGGCCTTAATCGAATGGCAGATTTTTTCGGGGTATGAAGAGGTGATCGGGTAGGTGATAAGCCTGACGAGGGGCCGGGGACGAAGAAAACGTTCGTGAGTGATATGTCGCCGAAGCCAGTTAATGTGTGGTCTTTTGTCTCTTTAGACTCCATAATCGAGGTTTCAAAGTGCGAAAAGTCAAGATCCACCGCATGTCCTTGCTTCTTCTCCAATTCTGACCTTAGGATCGCAGTCTAATACAAGACTATCAGCTTCCTTAGATATACTGAGAACGAATACAACGCACCTGGATATCCATTGTGGCGGCTGGTATGTTCAGTACCTAATCCCCTGATTGAAGAGGTTGAAAGCGCAGATGGTGTTTAAGGTGTCGGTGGGGACATTATATACTACCACAACCTCCTTTGGCCATAAAATACATCACCTCTCCATCTGTGGCATTGTTACATCTCCTGGATATGGCCAACAGCAAGGTTCGAGGGAACAATGCACAGCAAGATTTGAGGTCATTGTGAACGGTACACGGTGATCCTGGCCAGAGCAAATAAGGCCAAAGAACGCGAGGTCATGTGTATGAGACGTGGGAACTGAGAAGAGTCATTGATCCGAACAGTCGCTCTCTGTGTATCATTTTACCACAATTCGAGCCACAATACACATTTGGTTACTTGAGCCTCCTAATTCTAGGAAACAGCAATTATCATTCAGTAAGTCCCTCTTAGGAGAATTGAAATTCCAGGTTAACGCATTTTAAAGCAGTCAAAAGCTCTACCTGCGTACACGTTTATAATACAAATCATGACATAAACCCCGTTACATCCTTCCCGCTACCTATGATCCTAAAAATGGTTCATGGTCCAATTGACATTACTTCAGTTTACGTGAATCTATCTTTGGAGAAGGGAACCGTCCATTATGGTCAGGTGAGTTTCAGCTTCGATTCTATATCAGCTACCAGTATAGCCCCAATATACCCCAACGTGGGATTTAGTGGAATTCACAGACATCATAGCGGCGTCGAACAGAACATGCGTCAAGAGAACCTTTGTCTTATCACTCATGTCGCCTCGCTCAGATATGAAGGACTCACCTGAGTTGCATGAAGAAATATCTCCCAGGGGCCTCAAACTTGACCATGTCGGCCTCCCACTCCTTCCGCAGCCTACTACTTCACCATTTGACCCACTTAACTATCCAAATGTAATACTTCGCTGCCTGTGCCTATTTTTTCTGACATCCCTGACCGTCTGTGGACATCTTTTCAGTGGCTGAAGTACGCCCTTTTGTTACAAGTCTCTTTTCTAGCCTTTCTGGCAACGTTCAATGTCGCTATAATCAACCCAGCAGTGGTACCCCTGGCTGCAGAATTTGGCATCCCTCCTGTCATCGGTACATATCAAACGAGCGTTGCGATTGGGACTGCCGCTCTTGGACCTCTACTTTTCACGCCGTTTGCGAACGTTTACGGTAGAAGGCCGGCGTACCTTCTATCAATATTAATAGGGTTTGTATCTGCGATGGGGTCTGCACTAGCAAAGACGTATGAAACGATGATAGTTGTGCGTGCAATCAACGGATTTGGTCCGGGCGCCGCTCTCGCCTTGGGTGTAGGGACCGTTGTAGATGTATTTTATATGCACCAACGGGGAAGGGCCATGGGGTTCTTCACTTTGACATCCACGGCTGGGGGAAAGCTGTCTCCAATTGTAAGTCTAACGATGGCGTACGGTCAGAGGCTAAATATGTACATCATCAAGGTTGGAGGATTTGTCGCTCGTGAACTAGGTTGGAGGTGGTGCTTTTGGGTTGGTGCTATACTTAATGGTATAGCTTTTGTGTTTTTTTCTCTCTCGATTTCCACTAACTATCGGGCCATAGGTATTCTGTTCTTCGTCTGCCTCTTCTTGATGCCAGAAACGATCTTCGATAGACCTCATGACCAACTTGACGAAGAATTAATATCCAATGAAGCCAACCTTGGTAATGATCTGAAATCTGGCCAGGAGCTTGTTCGAGGAGAACCTTACGTATCTCCCCCATTATCACTAGCTACATATTTGAACAGGCTGTGGATTGTTGATCTACAAAGACCTCCCTCTCGTCGACTCAAGGCCACTGACTTCGTCATCAAACCACTCAGTATGCTGAAGTACCCCTCTGTTACACTCCCTGCTCTATTTTTGTAATTAGTAATTTATTTTTCCATATTTTTTTTATCTCTTACCCTATTTCCCAGTGCAGTCTCCTATGGCTACGCTTCGATTGAGCCAGCTTTGACACTCGCCACCCTATTCACCGAGATCTACCACTTTAGCACGGTCCAAAATGGGTCAGTACCAAAATGTTAATACATTCAAGTATTCTGAAAATCGCTCTAGGTTAGCCAACGGTGTCACCCTTTTGCTCGGCACGTGAGTCTTCAATAGAGAGTTTTATACAACGCCCTGACTAGGTATAACCAGCTCCCTGGGTGAACTATGTTCTGGACCAGTTACCGACGCCATGATGCAGCGCGCGCGCAAAAAAGCCATCCAACAAGGAACACAGGCACCTGCCGAAATTCGACTACAAGTTATTTGGATTGGTGCCATTACAGTACCTGTGGGATTACTTATGTATGTTTCCACATTTTTTTAGATCCAACTTTGACTACGAGTCTTGACCACTTTTTTTCGCAGCTGTGGGTTGTTATATACTTGCCTCTCGTGGCATAGCTCTCTTATTGTTCGTCGAAGACGGTTTGACGATTCATTTCGAAACAACATACATCGCACCATGTATCGGGATGGGTGAGCCTACATCACATACCTATGAGCACCTTCGATGATATATCACCAATAGCTATTGGAGTCTTTGGAGGTAAAGGTGACGACTAATACTGTTTCAAGATAATTAATCCGTGCAGCCCAAATTATTACATCAGTCTGTTACACCTACAGTTGCAGCGACTGCTATCGAATGAGAAGCAATGACGTCGGCATGTGTTATAAGTACGTCCTTCTGTGGACTCATGACTTCAATATCTCCATCTTTCATAGTTTATTTCGCCAGGGCTTTGGACTTACACTGGGCTTCTATTCGTACGTCTCGTTCGGTCGCCCAACTTTTTTCTGGTATGGCTGCCTAATCAACATTATTTTGGTCGCAGGATCCCATTTGGCAGACAGGTGGGTGGTAACCTCTGGTGCTTTTCCACTAAAGATACAAAAATGTACATTCAAGGTTGGATTTGAATGGTCCTTTACACTATTTGCTGGGCTCTGGTACGTCTACCATAAAATGCATGCCAAAGCTAACTCTTATCATTACAGCATTTTTACGTTCATACCAATTGTGGTGTTGATGTCCCGAGGCGAACAATGGAGGAAAAGGCTAGGGGACCCGAAAGACATATGAATTATTGACACTGCAGCCATAAGAATATAACTTAAAAACACCTATCATCCTCCAACAACAATGCAGGACTCAAATTTTTCGTCGGGGTGTGCTTTATTTCTTACAGTCTAAGCAATCTGGTAAGTGATGCGACAAGGATTTCCGGCTGTACTCTCTCCATTAGACCTCGACTTCTGAGTTAAAGGGGATTAGTTTGGGTGCTTATGTATAGGGCTATACAAGCGGCCTCCGTGGCATCGGGGTGTACAGACATGCAAACGCCCATATTTACAATCGGCCGGACTGTTGCGTATATTTCAGGTCATTTTATTCGTAGTACTGACATGACTTCGCGCAGAGCAGCCCTCTATGCATAGTCTTACTATATTCGATATAAGAGTGACCAAAAGCCCCTCAACCCCCGCAACTTAGGTCCTGCGAATCGCCCCCCCCAAAAAAGACTAATAATAGCCACCCAACCAGCTGCGCACCACAGTACTCATCATCAGTCCTGTGACCCTAAGGATATCGCTTCGCTCGTCTGTGTGGGAGATATATTACTTTATCTTTCACAGGCACAATAGTCAGGTGCGAGTCTTTCCATGAGATTACCTCCCAATGCACATTCCTCCAATGATATAATGATAAAATGTTCTGCCTCGTGGGAGTATCGCTGGGTACAATAATGGAGCATTTTTATCTTCCCGGAATTTTGACTTTCTGCCAATGACATCCCATTCAGAGGTCAAGGAAGAAAGTGACACTCTCGACTATACTGTCCCAATATCTTATAAACTCGACCACAGCGGCCTCCCCCTCATACCTCAGCCCACCACTTCGCCATTCGATCCACTCAATTACCCCAACGTAGTTCCCCAGCCATTATTTCAGTTTCACCATCTAACCACCAAATATCGCACTAGTGGTTGAAATACACAATTTTGGCTGAAGTTTCTTTTCTGGCATTCCTAGCGACACTAAATGTTGCGATAATCAATCCTGCAGTAGTTCCACTCTCGGCAGAATTCAACATCCCTCACGTAACGGGAACATACCAAACTACTGTGGCGATTGGCACAAGCGCACTTGGGCCTCTCGTGTTCACACCATTTGCTAATGTCTATGGTCGAAGACCAGCTTATTTGCTTTCAGTACTAATTGGTTTTGCATCAGCTGTGGGCTCTGCCAGTGCGAAAACATACGGAACGTTAGTGCTAGCCCGCGCTATCAACGGTTTCGGGCCGTCTGCAGCCCTGGGCCTAGGCGCTGGAACCGTGGTAGATGTATTCTTTATGCACCAAAGAGGCAAAGCAATGGGGATATTCACGTTGATGTTAACAAATGGCGCCCACCTTGCCCCCATCGTGAGTCTAATTTTATGTCAAGAATCAAGGTACAATCCCGGTAACCTTTGAATAATGAGGTCGGAGGATATGTGGCACGAGATTTGGGATGGAGGTGGTGTTTCTGGGTCGGTGCAATATTGAATGGTTCGTTGTTGTTCACTGCCCAAGCTTCAATGTTTATTGTCTTTACAATAGGTGTGATGTTCATCATCTGCATATTTCTAATGCCCGAAACCCTCTTCGATCGGCCTTCTCGCGATGCCGATATGACGGGCCATGACGCTGAAGACAATGACGGCTTGAAACACGGGCAGCAAACTAAATTCACGGGAGAACAATACGTATCCCCTGGAATGACAAGAAAAACATACCTTAACCGTCTTTGGATTGTTGATTTAGAAAGGCCGGTAACTCGACAGCTTCGGGCGGTTGACTTTGTGGTCAAACCACTTAGCATGCTAAAGTATCCTTCTGTTGCGTTTCCCGCGTTATATTAGTGAGCGACTTTTTTCCTTTTTAATACTGATTAGTTCCTCACTATGCCCAGCGCTGTCACCTACGGGTTTGCCTCAATAGAGCCAGCTCTCACATTGGCTACACTGTTCACGGAAATTTATCAATTTGATACTGTACGAAACGGGTACGGGCTAAGCTGACCGTAGATCTACTATTGTTCAAATCACTTAGCAGACTTGCGAATGGTGTAAGCCTTTTGATTGGCGCGTAAGTGGGTTCGGGGCGGTAGATCCTTGATTAACAAAACCATAGTTCTCTGGGCGAGCTGTGCTCTGGGCCTGTCACCGACGGAATGATGCAGCGTGCACGAAGAAGGGCCCTTGAACGGGGAGACAATGCACCAGCAGAGGTTCGGTTACAGGGAATCTGGACGGGTGCAATCACTGTTCCTGCCGGATTACTAATGTATGTCAATTCCCAACAATTGTGAGCGATGGGCTATTGATTGAGTCATTGGTTGGAACAGATGTAAGTAAATTTGATTCGTATCCCGAAGTCAATCAATTAGTGTCCATTTCAAGACGGTTTGACGATACATTTTGCCACGACATTCATCGCGCCTTGTATTGGCATGGGTGAGTGCTGAATATATATGACGATGTGATTTTGTTTATGGATGACACTTTCCTGGCAGCAATCGCTTGTTTTGGAGGTGAGGATATTTGTGGCGTTGGGAGTACGCGTTTGACGGAAATTTGTTGTCACCTGCTCATAGTGCAAATCGTCACTTCCGTTTGTTATACTTACAGTTGCAGCGACTGTTACCGCTCTCGGAGCAACGACGTTAGTCAGTGTTTCAAGTCAGTCGATCATCCATTAAAATGCACGCATCTTCATATTTTGATCTTACTCAAGCTTCTTTCGTCAATTATTCGGGCTTACACTTGGATTCTATTCGTGGGTTTTTCCCTCAAGTGATGTATTTAGTTATGTTAACTGAATACTAGAATTCCTTTTGGGAAAGAAGTGTGTACTTTTCTCCCTACTTTCTGTCACTCATCGACAAATACACTTCAAGATCGGATTTCAGTGGTCATTCACCGTATTTACTGGCATTTGGTATGTTTCCTTTTTGTCTTTTCCAATAATCTTCCTATCTTACTGTTCAAAGTATCATCACATTCTTACCGATTGTAGCCTTAATGTTCCGAGGAGAGCATTGGAGGAAGCGGTTAGGGGACCCGAAAGACGCATGAATTGTTCATGACGATCCAATTGTATCAGCTTTACTTCGGGTATGTAGACTCTTTCAAACCACCAGTGATGGATGCGTAAGCAATCGAGTTGGTGGTGAATGGGTGAGAAGCGAAATATGCTAGAGATGGGGCCTTTTATTCAAAACAGAGACACGTACCGGAACTTAAAAGGAGACCCGAAACTTCGAATTATAGTTCATCTAGGTCGTCACTAAAGCCACGAGAATTAGAGCGTAGAAAAGTGTAGGTCAATCCTCCCAGATCCGTGACTAAAACTCCTGCCCCAGTCGAGAAAATCCCCTGACCGGCCCATAGTTGTTTGATCACCGTGATACCATTCGTTACTTGAGTGCGGACCCAGTGTGTGGATGTCTGGTAAATATTCCTTTGATGTGACATCTGCAAATCTTATAACAACATCTGGAGGTCTTTGGATCCATGTATTGTGTTATAATCAAGTAAGGATACAGAAAGTAACACAGTAATAATAACCGTCCTAGTCTAGTTTGACATCCGATATCCGGTATCGGAAAAATCCTGAACAACTGTCAACAATACGTCTTTTCATGAATACCATCCGTCAACTGTTTAACAAATTCTCGCATTAAATCAATCGTTTCGTCGTTTAAATTTGATGTCCAACTCATGAGGGATACTCAGTCCGAATGCGCCAAATTCATTCATGACCCAGTCCTCATGGTGGCTGTTCTCAGGTAAGGACCATTCATAGTTCTTCAAGAGCATAGCGAGCAGCGTGCGTTGCTAATGTCACTAGGTCAATCCAAGATACAAAATAATCTCATGGAACTATTACACACCTCGTACAGGGAGAACTGTCTTGCAACACACTGCCTCGGTCCTGTGCCAAAAGGGATGTGGTGTCCTGGCCGCACCCGCTTACCGATAAAGCGATATGGATCAAAAGTCTCAGGTTCAGCCCACACCTTGCTGCAATGATGGACAGCATAAACATTGGGGACTAAGCTGACTCCTTGAGGAATGGTATATTTCCCGAGTGTAATCGGTTCAGTTGTCCATCGGGCGGGGAGCAAGGAAATTGGGCTATTGATGCGCAGTGCCTCTTTAATACACGCATACAGGAAGTTGAACTGGGTGTGGTCTTGCAAGGAAGGGTCACTGTGATCAGCAGCGGAAAGTACCCTGAGCACCTCTTCCCGTGCCTGGGTCTGATATTCGGGGTACTTGGCGAGGAAGTAAACACAGGATGCAATGGCCCCGGATGTGGTATCCTGAAATACTGGGTAAGTAATAACCTTTCAAGTACCCAGCATCACTCACATGCCCTGCTGAGAATAAGATCGAGAAGTTTGAGATGAGCTCCTCGTTACAAAGAGAAGCATCCTCGAGGAGGTAGCTCAGGAGATCCAATCCGAGTTCCTGTTTCTTCATCTGCAACGTCTTGTCATATCTTTCGTTAAGGGCATTAACATTTGCAATAACGTCATGCCGAGGGAACCAGTCATCGAGAAATGGGAATATGAGGCGAGTCGGAGTCGCAATACTATTCATCACTTGGTTGAAGTGGGCGACGAACGAGCCTTCGCCACTTTTCAATGCCTGGAAATTATGACCCAGGAGTGTGGTACCCACAACGTCCAGCGTATATTTCTGCAACAATATCAGCATTCATATGCGTCCAGTTGTAGGGCACAATGATCGCACAACGTACCTGCACCAGCTCACTAAAACAATATACTCCGCCTTCAGCAATTTGTTCAAAGACTTCGTATGCTAATGTAACAAATCGGTGAACAGGTATTTCACGGTCAAAAGCAGCTTTGACTGAAGTCGAATGACGCTTCCACATTTCTCCGTTGGAGAAAACCACATTGGGGCCACTTAAAAATGAGAAATGGAGGTGGTCTTGGTAATTCTTTTTAGGGAACTTGACCATGTCATGGCAAATCATCCTGACGAGCTATGTGGCGAACCACTGGTTAGTTCAAAGTTCAATAATAAGCCTGGGTTCGTCCTGAGACTTACGTCAGGGTCCAGGACATGAACACCCCATTTCCCAAGCATATAAACCAGTACGACTGGTTCTCCACGCTCTGCAAAGGGGAGAATCAATCGTTTAACGCGTCTGTCCACGCTTTCCTTCCGCGCATAGCTCCACATTGTTGCAAAGGGGGAGACGCGTGGAAGATGTGCCAGCTGAGCTGGAACGGCGATATACCACTGGATAAATAAGACAGGTAGAAGTACGACGGCGGCCAGTATATAGTATTGGCCAAGAAATTTGCCGAGAAAAGCTGTAACATCAAGGAGACTGGGACCACGAAGATCGAAAAAGGTAAAAAAATTTATGGAGGTGGAATAGCGTCCCATTGTATAAAGGCAGACGGTTTTCTTAGATCCATTGTCCTTTAATACGAGTGGATATTACCGGGATATTAGGTATTTCACTCCTGAACGGAGGATACGTGATAGTACCAGATTAACTTTACGCGAACGTCAAAATTTTGGCGTGGTACTTGGACGGAAGTCCAAAGTGCCGAAGCTGATTCCTGAATAGGTCGGATCCGTCAGGGCTGTCATAAAATTCTAGGGTCTCGGCCTGTTATTATTTTCTTGTTCCTTTCCTCTAACCCGGTCTAACCCCTTGGTGGAAGGGTGATTCGATTTGACATAAGTCGAGAAACTACATAGGAGTCGACAGGTTTACTAACGGTCATCGCCTTACACTAGTGGGAGTGACACTTCAATTTCAGTTTTTCGGTTCAGTGTGTTAGTCTAGGGCTATGATTTCACATTACCTGTGAGACGTCGAACCGAACAAGTCGTCATATGGCAAGGGTTGATGGCTGATTTAAAATGTTTATTTGAAGGTTCAGATCAATCCAAGTCAATTTGGAGCTGCCTCGAAACTTCCGCTGTTGACTCGCACCTATTGGAATTGCTAGTATTGGTAGTAGGTCGCGCTGTACTACTCGGAATTACAAGTGCTGAATATACATTTACTGAATTATTCTTAACCCTGAGTGCACGAGAACCAGAATTTTGGGGTTCGTGACATCAATAGCGTTTTCCAAGCTACCTAACTTATCCCCGACGACGACGCCCGTACTAAAATGATACTGAATAGAATAGATATAAAATCGGGGTGAATGCATTAATCATCTCTCTGCCTTAACTCTCTTGGAAGCCGAGTACTCCAAAACACAGCCACAGCTGTGATAAGGTTGAGTACGATGTAAACCATGTAACCACCAGTGATACTAGTTCCACCTCGGAGTGTTAGAGATAACGCAAAGAGAGAAGAAGCTGCGGTTGGTGCGATAGCTCTCGTTCCGGATGCGGTTAACTGGGCCAATCCATTGGTTGTTCCAAGAGCAGACCGGGACGGAGCTGCTGCGGCTATGTATAGAAACATACACGCTATAGACAGGCCATAAGAATCTCGTTCGCGATTTAGGAGTCGAAGCATACCATATGACATATAGGAGAAGGAATACGATGCAAGTTGCAGCGCTATTCCGACATACACTGACCAGCTGACGCGTCCACCATCCCACATCACCAGCGCCGAGAGTATTGGGAAAAATGCAAAGACTATGCCCATACCTACGATGCCGATAATATAGGTTGTGCGATGACCTAAGATGCGCCGGACTCGTGCGAAGCAGAACACCTGAATGAAGCCGTTTATTACACCCCAGATACCTAGAATGCTCCCGATTTGGGAAGGCCCCAAGTTAAGTCCGCCCAATTCTACCGGCGTGGAGTAAATGAGAGGGATCAGGACTAGAACGCATTGGTCCAAAAATGCTAGAAAGGCGAAGTTGGTGATTGGGATCAATACCTGTGGGATAAGGATTGATCTGAAAGTCGGCTTTTCCTGGGGTCTCGGTAGTGGCGAACGAGAACTTGAACAAGTAGTGGTTGAGGCAGGAGAGCTAGGCGTTTGCTGGTCCTTGTATGCCAACGTCCCATAAGATGGCCCTGAGCATGGCAAAAGTTTGGAAGTATCGTTCTTGGGGTGTGATACTTGGTGGTCTATAACAATAGAGAGGTCACATTTTACTTCTCGTTCCTTGCGTCTTCGGACCACAAGAGGCGCAGTCTATCGCTCAAAGCTATCATCAGGCACGAGCGTTATGCTTTTGTGAGTACACACCTCCTTGAGAGCCACGAAAGCGAGCGTAAATGCGCATATAGGCACCAGAGCAGCAACAAAGCAAGGTAAAAAGTATGGGAACGATTTGAAGAACCCGGCCTTGCCAAATATATCGACATTGACAAAGGCACCACCTATCGCGGGCCTACCTCTCACCTAATGAACAAACCTCATATAATTAAGAAACTCTGATAACATACCCAAGAGTGGAACCAACAGACCAAGCGACAGGTAGGAAGGCGAACGCTTGTGGTGCATTCGTTGCGTCTGTAATCTCGGCCATAACACTCTTTGTAACACCAACATTCCCATTGAAGGCACCTTGGGCCGCTCGGCTGATTAACAGCATCCAATAATTCTTCGAGAGACCGAAACTAAACATTGAGAGAGCGAGCCCAGCCATGCCACCTAGCAGAATGGGTTTTCTGCCAATGATGTCTGATGCTCGTCCCCAGTGCATAACAGTCAGACATTCGGCGGCGTAGAAGATCGATTCCTTGAGACGTGATGAGTAGAACTGCAAAGCCAGGGGAAAAAATACGTACTACAATGCCAACATAGTACCCTGTTTTCTTCTCGTCTCCGTGCGTTATCCCAATAGACCGTATAAGATCGTTGACTATGGGATATATTACAGTGGAGGTTACAGGTTCTGCTACCTGAATAAAAATTGCAATGAAGAGTTGAAGTTTGGGAAGAGGAGTAACTTTTGGAGGTGTAGTAATCGATTCACTGTGATCCTGCAAGAGGGGTGTCACACCATCATCTAGTGTAAATTCCAAGTCTGTTCGGTGTTGGCGGGATGTTGAGGACATGATGTATGCGAGAGATATAAAACTTGGGTGCCTAATCATTTCCCAGTATACAGTCAGGGCTACGTAACCAACTGGGCATCCATTAGGCGATTAATATACGGAGCATACGGACTGTCATCTAGTTCGGCACGAAAGCGAAATTAGCCTGCAGGCAACCGAAATCACCGTCCAACGCAGGCTCCTAAAACCAGCCTCTCGTTTCGCTCGCAGGTGGTCGTTATCCAAGGGTGATGGGACGCAAGAGGCCCGCGATCCCTGGATCGTTAAAACATCTCAGCTCGCGTGGCAAGACCTGCCCGGGCCCCCCCCCCCCCCCCCCAAATGGGGATAAGATGGGTGTAAGCGGTCTAAGTGCAACCGTCTTGTGTGGGCCGTTGCAAGCACGGCATGCCCGAGTTCAAAAGATAGAGAAAAAAAACAGCTCAATTAAAGGAAACGAGTTATGTACCCGTGTTAGGCAATGTTTAATCCCTGTTTCAAATGGGGCAGTGCTTAATCCTATATTGCAAACCTGACCTGTGGCTGGTTTTGTCCCCTTGAGTAACGTAACTCACCGGACAACCGGTCACTTTTTGACTATTTTCGGCACTACACACTCAAAACATCATCAATATATCTTGTTAGGGTCTCATAAGTTGTCCGAATATCTCCTTTACTAACGTGAAGTAGTATTACAAAAAAAAAATTGATGTATTGTTTAAGATATGGCATTTTTTACATGGGCTTCAAGTATTTCTTAAAACTTTAGTCACCGGTCAACTGGTCACCCCAAATTTTAATTATTCCAATGGGCTAACTTCACTTCCAACATATGTACATAACATTTTGGGTCATTTGGGTCATGTATAGTCCAATAATACTCCTCTGATGGGTGGGATAAAGGTCAATGGAGGGGTGGAAGTGAGTGACCAGGATCACACCCCCCAACACCCAGCCAAAAATCATTTTTGCTTTAACTCAACACACAGGCCACAGATTGATACAAAACTTTGAACCCATGATCTAATACACTAAATAGTACTATTGGGGGCTATGAGATGTCTTGGGTAATTTGTAAAAGAGAGTAATAACCTCAGACAGTCCCAAATTAGCTATACCTTGTACACAAAATAACTTCTCATTACAGGACACTCTGGATCTCTGTGCTATTTTGAATGGACACCTCTAAGGGTAATAAATAATATGATAGGAATTCTGGGTGGAAAAGAACAGTTGAGGGGTCAGAAATATAACAATCTTTCTTTAAGATCCCAATTGCAGTTACATTCTAAAACTGTTGCTTCCTCAAAGTATAAATATATTCAAGATATTAGATTGAGTTAGAATCATAGCTACATATTGTACGAAGAGATTAAAAAAACTTTGGTAGCAGTAGCGACTCTACTCATCTTACAATTGTCAAACTGAGAAAATGACCGGTTGAGGCGTGGGATTTTCGGCGTTCAGCTGTCTGGTGAGTTACGTTATATAATACTCATGCGAAACAGATTATATTCATTCTATCCTATATGAGAGGAGGAACCGCAGGACCTTGGAAAGAACAGTGGTGGGCACTGAATGGAGATCAAGTTGATCAGAAGAACGTCAATATGTTCATCACAGACATCCAACAGTCCTTCTCTCCCTCAGACGAAGAAGGAGATGCAAGGGCAAATTTGAGAACCCTACAGATGAAGGGGGGCATGACAGCTGATGAATACAATACGGAATTCAACACCCAAGCAGCCAGAAGTGGCATTACCGAAGACAAAGCCCTGATCGAATATTATATGACAGGACTACCCAATCCTCTACGAGAAAAGATCTTACATCAGGAAAAATGCTTTTGTCCTGGAGTGCTCTCAGGGAAATGGCCTTATTCCTGGAGCTGACAGAGCCCACAGAGCATCACAGGGATTGCCAGAGAATCATAGAGTCACATGGGGATATAGTAAATCCCCAAAGCACTACAGGGATTTCCAGAGCACCAGAGAATCATACAGGAGTATATTAGATATCCAGAATACCACAGAGTATATCAAAGTATTACAGTATCTGCCAGGAAAATCTTGAATTTCTGGAGCATTCAAAAGCATTTTTAGTAAACCTGGAGCATCATGGTTTTAGTGTCTATGTATAAAGGAGTAATACTTTCAACTGCATATACTCCATTTTGTTCTAGATACTAATGATATTTACAACAAGATTTTTACAACTAGTAATCAATTACATGAAACTAGTTTTTTTATTCTGTCTGGGGTTTCCAAAAAATTATAGTGAACTAAATATGTGAGACCAGAATTTGTGATAGATTTAAAGTACTCCTCTCTAGATGGAGAATGAGGATAGATATGATTATTTACATGCCTGGAACTTCTAGTCAGGTCAATATGGAACTGGCACATTATATGGCAAGATAGTAGTTTATTTATTGTGATCATGGAAGACTAGGAAATATTCAAAAGCTTTCTACTTTCACCTGACACATTTGATCTCAGAAATGGAATAGTTTTTGGCATGTAATTATATCAGGAGAAAGTGCAAATTTTGCCAAGTTGCCACCTTGTATAGTAGTTTGTAATTTTCCCTTGATCCGTGGAACCAACCATAAAACCGCTGGGCAAAATGCAATATATGGCTCATAAGAGCCTTCTCAGATACTTTTTATATTTTTACTGTATATATAAATCTGAGTAGAGCCTATTTTCGCTCTTTTCTCCCTTTATTTACACATGTTTACCTAGGGCACCAATAAGTCGGACTGGCCTGCTGATTCAATTTTTTGCCAATCCGTGGCACCATTCATAATAAAAATAATAGGAGAAGTAAATATAATTGTAGGTCTTATCAATACAGCATTCTTTATTT
>MU150262.1:4715-17463 GCA_015584075.1 Collybia nuda
TAGGTCTGGTTTATAATCCTATATTGATAGTGTGCCCGCTATGGACCAGGACCACGCAGCCACTTCACAGTGTAGTTACGATTTCGTCACCATATTTTAAGTATTTCACATTACAAAAGCGATCTTGTATCCAATGGACAGTACCCTGGTATTCCTACAGCGTGCGTCTAACAGGTTATGAGTTGCTGTGGAGGCGGTATGATATTGTGATCCCTCTATGAACGTTGCAGCTCCTTCACAACATAATCACAATCTCATTATCATTTTTTAATCATCTCACATTACAGAACTGAGCTTGTATCCAATTGATAATACCTTGGTAATCCTACAGCGTGCATCTAACAGGCTATGAGTTGTTGTCGAGGAGGTAGGATGTTGTGATTACTCTTTTTTGGACAAAATTCTTAGGTAGGAGTGGTGAAATCGGCGACGTTTGTAGGAGTCTTCTCATGTATTTTTCTGGCAAAATGTGCAATATTCATGAGCATGTACATTGCGTCCTTACACCGCTCCTTTTGAACAGTTTGTGACGAAAAATGTACTCATAGTAAGACTACTATGAGCATTAAATTTGTCCCCGCCCCCATTGAAAAACCTGACCTCTTATCCTGGTACGCATCACATTACCTTACAGGTCCAAGAGCAGATGAAAACGGTACAGAATCGGATAGATACACATAACAATCACCAAAAGTGTGTTTTTATTACAAAGTCAAGACCAATCAAATAGGTTGAAACAGTTGAAGGAGTCAGATACCAAGCCTTCTTCTTGCAGATGATTGTGGTGGATCTGTGCAAAGGAGAATGGGCCAATTTGGGCGGAGGGTTCCGGTCCGGCCGATCAAACGTCAAAAAAAAAAGTGCTAAAATATCAACCCCCCTTCCTTCTATCATAAACATGTTTTTTTTCTCTTTGCCACGTTACTCTGGCATAACGGAAATTTGTCAATCCGATAAGGCAGTGTGTCTGTCAACTCATCGGGATCTACAACTCGGGATCTACGATTATCGCAGAAACCAACATGGCAACACTTTGCCTTTCAGTCTGTTCTCCAATGTCGACAAGTATATGAAGCAGGCACAACATACGAGTAGGGATTTGGTACAGATCCCATTTCAACTTGATAAAGTCAAAATTGCACACTCAGTAATCCTTCCCTTCCGGGAATTTTTGACTACGTCAATTTCAACTTCTCATCTTGCACCACATGATCACTCAAGCTGAACCCTAGGATCCGGTGTCCCCTACTTGAACGTGCACAGGTACGACACCGATCAGCTCCATTGAATATTTTTGCTATCAGTGCCCGGTCATTTGAAGAAGCCGATTCACTTATGTTGTTAGATCTCATCTTATAAATACCTACATGGCGTACATTAATCGATATACACAAAGGTCGTTCATATTTCGGAATGGAGACCGGGCAATCGTGTAATCCAACAACCGCCGGCATGCGATGCAATATCAGATTTAGATTCTATTCCCCGTCACATGCAGACAAAAACACCCTTTGAAGCCACTTCCAAACCTCCTTGGACGTACGCTCAGGAAAGCTCACTGATACTTGGGGCAAGCCATTGGATTTAGGTGGCTATCCCACAGATTTACGGAAGGTTCATAGAAGCTCACAAGCATCATCGTAATGGTGGGCACTTCAAATAATTTGGAAATCATTCAATAAGAGCCGTACTTTGACCATCAAGAACAACTCCTCCCATTCCCGAAACCCCACGGCAGCCTGCCCAGCGTTGGGCTCAAACACCTAAAAGAGTGGTAAATGTTTTACCCTACTCGATAATAACTAAATCTCCCTGGGCCTTTCTCGGGTTGATGTCAAATTCCCGTTCTGAACGAGGCCCCTTTCAGCATCATGGTCTACCACCTGATCCCTCACCCTTGATAGCATTCTATTCTAATTCCTATCCTCAACCCCGCCGCCAGTTTCCACCATTTGTGAATCGTACAACTCGCTCAATCCCCGATCATTACATGCCAGGCATCAAATCTTGTATCTGGCTGGCCTGACAGTTCTGGCCTAGTGCGTATCTGCGTGAAAGGTTTTGGGGTACCGCCGCCTTATCATCTCAGCTATATGCACTTTATTTTTTGACAGGGTCCCTATAAAGAAATACGGTGCGTCAGGTTTACATTATACTGTACGTTTTTGTTCGTCCGGTATTTTATCAGAACGTCAAACCCTAGTTGATTAATGTCTTATGGATATTCTTTTTCTCACATACCGTCGTAGATGTCAAGGGCTGACGTTGATTTCACATAGCAGGCCCGTTAGGCTACATAGATCATTGCGAATCACAAAAAGATCGTGTTGTGGCATTGCAGAATGATGAGGGTTCCGGAAAATTTCTCCCAATCGACGCACTCGTACCGCTGTGGAGTGGGATTCTCATGTCAAGTGCCTTCGTATCTGACCTTTTTTTCGTAATGGCAGTGACTATATACGAACCACAGGACACATCCTTTTTCTCAGCTAACTTACACGATCAGATCAAATAAACCGATAACAGGTTTCGACTCTCTTCAGAAAAGTGTGTTAACCAGAAGCATAGACCTTTGTTTTGTGTATAAGTACACGCAAACACGTCCACAACCTTTCAGTCAAAACTCGTACTCAATTCTTAGTTCTAACCATGTTCACTCGAATCTCTACTGCTCTTTTCTACTCATTCTTCACCTTCGCCCTCCTTGCTGCCGCCACTAATAACCCAGTCACCACCACAGTCACCGTCACTCAGGTCGGAAACTACAACACATGTTTTCTCGTCAGGTGCACTAATACGTTCCCCTCGATTAGCCTGGGCCAACTTCGACCCCGATCCCCGCCGACCAATGCAATACTGACGGGCTGCAGTGCTGCGATAGTGTCCAGCCCGTACGTTTTCCTCCTCTCTGCACGCGCGCACGCTCCCATTTTTTTTTCCAGGCCGACTCTGCCGCAGTTGCTATCCTTTTCGGGCTCTTAGGTATCATCCGTCAAGGTCTCGCTACCCCCATTGGTATTTCCTGCACCCCCATCGACGTCTTCGGTATTGGTGCTGGTGGTGCCTGCACTGCTCAACCTGTCTGCTGCGCTAATAACAACTTTGTACGTATTCTATGGGTCTTGAATTAGTATTAACATTAAAGCAAATTCATTACTAGCATGGTGTCGTTGCTATTGACTGTGTCCCGATCAACATTGGTCTTTAAATAAGTTACCCAAGTGTGGCAGGAATAGTATATGTAGTGTATTCAAAGTATAAATAATGTGTTGGTGTTTGGGTTGGTATCGGTGTAGACAGTAGTGTTGGAATAAGATGCATTTGTAATTTGTTGAAGTTGTCTGTTGATAAATATCAAATGGAGTCAAAGTAACCTGCAAGAGGGCTGAACCATATTTGTTGCTCATCCATGTCTGAGCTTCTCTTGTTGGGCCCATGTGCTTCCATCATCTGATGAGCCCAAATTAAAGATATAAGAGCACAGATACCAACACAATCAGCCCTATCATGAGCAAGGGGTTTCGCACAGGAAAAACTGCCACTCCTGCCTTACTCGACCCTGTAAACTTTATCCCTAGTTTTACCCCGGATCCCACAAACTATCTCGCACCCCTACCTCAATTCTAATCTAAGTAACAGATCCTCTAAGCAGTATTATATATTATGGCGAAACAGCGCCGACACGCACGACCGATAAAGCGAAAGCGTACATAACAGCGACAGGACAGGACAGGCAAATAACAGCAACGAGAACCACAAAACTCCCGAAAAAAGAGACATTTACGACCCATCGGGTTCAAGGGGACGTGACGCCGAGCCCCGCAAGCTCCTTCTTGATCTCCGCCTCTCCTTCCATCTTCTTAAGCTGAGTCGCTTCCAGACGCTCCCCGCGCTTCGCCTTTTCCTTGAGCTCATCGATCGCCTTGAGCTGTGGACCCAAGACGTGCCACGTTAAAACAGGGCCAAAGACCATAGAACGGGAGAGAAAACATACCTTCTTGTTCAGGTTTCGTACCTTCTTCGCGACGGGGTCGAGCGAGCTGTCCAGCCCTGGCGTGACCGGAGACTGTGCCTCTGCCACCACTACGGGCTCAGGCACCGCCACATGATTCTTGGCACCATTAACCTTCTTGCCCCCTTCCTTCCCGTTCGTATTTGCGTTCGTGTTTGCGTTCCCATTTACCTCAATCTCAAGCGTTGCCCCTTCCTTGTCCCCTTCCCCTCCTTCTTTCTTCTTATTCCGCTTCCTGTTCTTCCTTTCACCCTCGGGTGCTGGTGATGGGTTGTGTGCCGCTCCTGGTACTTGCCTTTGTCGCCCTCCTTGCCCGTTCCCATTATGATACCCATTTTGCCCATAACTGTTATTCGGCCCGTACTGCCCGTTGGGTGCGGACCCTGGCGGGGCAGGGCTGCCACGGTTGTAGCCCCTCGGCGGCGTACCAGTGCCGTTTGTCGGAACGCGGGGTGTCCCACCCTCGTCCTCGCGCTTAAAGATAGCCGGGGTGGCAAGCCCACGTGCACCAGGGGGCCTATATGCGCCCGCGGGCTTTGTGGGTGTGGGTTTCTGAATGGCCTCGAACGTCTTGACACTCAAACTGGGAGGCGGAGCTTGAGGGATGTGTTGACCAAACTGTGGAACAGCCTCGACGGGCGTGGGGCGCCAGGAGGCCTGGTAGAGCTCATCGGTTGCTTGGATGTGCATGAGTGGCCCGGAGCAGTGCCAGATCTTGATGCCGTTATCCACACGGAGACGAGGGGAGAGCGTCGCAGTAAGGAGGAAGCGCCCATCAGGCGACCACTCGCAATGGGAAGTATTGGGCGCGTCGATGGTGCATATCTTTCTGAGCACACGCCTATCGAAGATGTCGATCTTCCCTGCAAGATTGCCGAAGCCGGCGAGAAGGACGAGCCGCCCATGGGCATTGAATTGTATGGTGTTGTGAGGAGACGCGCCGAAGTCATGGAGAGTGCGGACACGTTGATCGAACAGCATCGTCTTGGCGGGCATAACTGACCAAATTTGTTAGCATCAATCTATGGCCTGGCCGGTTTAGACCATCTTACAGCCATACACCACACCAAACTCTTTCGAGTTCGGGCTCCATGCGAAATCATGGATCGGGCCCTCCTTGTCCAGAGTAATCCTACAGTCGAAGTTGCCAGCAGCACTCAAGAGATACATACCGGTCTCGCCGTAGTAGCTTTTGTTGGAATTGTCGACGTCCGTTTGTGTCAAGAGCAACACCTGCGTTCCGAGAGTGTTCCACTTGATTTGTGCCTTGTCGGCCTTGTAAAAGGACTTCTGACATGTCGGGAGTCCGTTCAATGAAAGGAGCCCATATATTTTAATACTCGCAGGGGCGCCCTTGACCGTATGATGTTACTTTCATATCAAAGAGTAATAACTTTGTTAGCACACCTTTTTCTCGCCGACGAACACTGCTACCGAGGGGTTTAGCCCCGGACTCAGAGAAACACTGGTCGCTCCCTCAACCTTCAGTTTGTCTGCGATCCCCTTCGACCAATCAGCAGGATGGAAGACCTGAATGTCGGACGAGACGAGCCGGATGGCGTGCGACTCGGAAATCGTATACTGGAGGTCCCAGCCCTCTTGCGATTTTTGTGAAAAAGATATAAGCTCCTCCCCCGTCGAAACGGAGAAGATGCGAAGATTTTTATGTTGAGCCCCATCTTCGAGTTTCACTTCGGTTGGGGAAGGTAAGAGGGAAAAACCAATTAAGATTAAGTACATCACGTACCGGGTCTTTCCCAGGTCGAAAGATACGTTCCGCGAGGGGAGAAACGCAGATCTATGATATTGGGAAGGGGAAGTTCCTGAAGGAGCTGGGCACCCTCTGCCTGAAAAATCCGCACCCTAGATAATACAAAGTCAGCTTGTCATTCATGTTCAGGGGCATGCATCGTGATGTTTGAATGACAGATTGAAATAGATGAACAAGACGCAGGAGGCGTGTTATGCACGAGGGGGAAATGAGGCGAAACTCACACAGTGGGCAAGGCATATGCGAAAAATCGCCCATCAGCGCTATAGTGATATGTGCGGGCTGGAACGTCTGGCGCAACGAATCCGGATACCAAGGTGTATTCTGGGGTACCATTCACGAGACCGAATGCTTTTTGTGCACGAACTGCAAGGACCGAGTCAGATTAGATCTGCTATCCAAAATCCGCGGTATACGACGATTCTCAACGCGAAGAAGTTCGAACCCGTTGACCATGCCCCCGCGATGCGATTTTTGGTGGCATTGTCCAACCACTCATCGTACACGAGCCACAGTTCCTCGTTTCGCGTCGATGAAGTTGTATGGGGACTTACATGCATACTGCTGGGAAATTTGGGATGCCATTGCTTGTCAAAATGGGACCAGAGGGGGGAGAAATGAAAGGCTCGGGGTGCAAGAGGGCAGAAGCAAGCTAATGCTTCGGGAGGGATGTTGAAGGAAAACCGGCGACGAGAATTCAGAGATGTCAGAAACTCATCTGATTGCTTCTGTTTGCTTCAAATCCCATTTAGGGCCGGCCTAGGTGGCAGTGCCTACCCTTTTTTTTTTTTGCCGACTCGGGCTCTAAAGCTTCGGAGGATTGAAAGCGACAGGTACGCTTGTTTCCTTGGATGCACCATTATAAAACAACCAACTCGATATAATACACTTTACAGGACAGCTAAGCCCCAGAGTTTTTTCTTTATATAATTCATGTCTACCTCGCTGCTCGCTCCTTATCCTTTCGTATCTTCTCGATGTATATAAAAGTCACGAGAATGGTTTCAATCATATGCTCGCCCGCCTCAAATATCTCAAGTGATGCAGGCCGTGCCTTCCCGATAATTCCCAGACTTCCTCGGTGGAATTCAGCGACGGGCGTTTTACTGTCGTCATTCACAATCAACTGCACATGGACGCACACAACGGTTGTCAGGTAGACCGCGAAAATTACCAGCCGAAACCGCACTCGCCTTCGCAGCCCACAGTCGGAGCAACCATTTGTAGTCGCGTCCGTCCGGAGCAGTAAACACACGATGTCTATTTGCGAGTGAGCTCGAGGCCTGTATCGCATACAGGTCGATAGGGCAAAGCCTTACCGTCCATATGGACCCCAACTATCTTTTCGGAAGTACTCCTTTGTTTCGACCTGGGCTCCTTGGAAGCGGATGACGGATGATGCAACAGTATTGAACTCGATCTGCCCAAGACTCCCAAATCTCTCCCGAGTATCTACTATATCTTCTCCAATAACGGCTCTCCGAGGGATGTCGTTGGAAATGGCACAGCTAATATATGAGGTCCGTGTGCCTGCTTTGATAGGCTCAGTATCAACTTTGAACATGACCTGCCCATCATCCGTGGCGAAGGCAGAGTCTAGAGGAGAATGCTTGGACAAGTATAGATGCATCTCGGGGAAAACCTAGCTCCAATCAATGCTGGTCTCTTCATATATTTCATTGCTGCGGAATGCCAAGGAAATAACAAGCGCCTCGCAATTTGGCAGTCATTCCATTATGCCGCTAAGTACCTTAGTTTAGTACGTGATTCACTACCGTACTGATTCGAATAGGCGCCAGGGCCAGCCAGCCGCCATCCACGGCAGAAGATTAATGTTTCCCTTGAAAGAGTCTCATGACTTCCTTCCCACACTCCTAGGCCTCGACCCCATCTCCTTGTCCTTCCTCATCTTCTCAATATAGATGAATGTCACTAAAATTGTATCTATAATACTCCTACCGGCATCCGTGATCTCCAGCCACGCAGGTTGTGCCTTCCCTATGATCCCCAGATTCTTGCGATGGAACTGTGCAACGAGCGTTTGTACTTCGTCGTTGATAATAAGCTGCACCAAAGTGTGGGCCGCAGCCACTTATTCTGTTTCTCTGTCGAAAGGTGCAATTAGGGGAAATCTCACCTTCGAGATGTACTTTTCCAGCAGCCATTTATACTCTTTTCCGTCAGGTCCAGTGAAAGCGCGATGTCTGGTGGCAGCGAGAAGCGTTCATTAGTCCTCAGCAGAAAAAAGTTTACAAAGCCCACTCACCGTCCATACGGCCCCCACCCCTCCTTCCGAAAATACTTGAGCGTCTCCGTCTCGACATCACCAAGCTTAATGACCGACGATGCCCTCGGCTTGTGCTCAATTAGGGCCAATAATGCGAATCGATCGCGCATGTCCACTTCATTCCCTGTGTCCTGAAGAGGGATCACGTCGTTAGGGATGACCTTTGTGATCGTGGACACGCGTGTCGTGAACCGAATCGGCGTGTCGACTTTATATATAATTTGTCCCGCCTCGGTGCGGAATTTCGAGTTCAGAGGAGAGCGATCGGAGAGGTAAAGGTTCATGCGATGATACTCAGTTGCCAGCTAAAGCAACGAGGTGAATTTTAGGCGTCCAGGTCAACTTGAAGGAAATACTAGCAGGGTCTAAAAGCTGTTGCGTGCCCTTTCCATGTTATTGTAGATATTGACGCCGTGTAAAGCTGTTTTATTGGTTACGAGTGCTGCGGATTCGAAGGATGCCTGTTATACAATTGGTGGCTTGCCGACGCACGTTCCTGCAAGCTTGAAGCCTCGGCGGCCATGTGGTGGCGTCACTAAGCGACGGGTGGGTCCAAGACAAAGGCGTGCACATGACCTTTTATTTCCCTCCAATTCCGCTGAAAATCGTAAAAAGGAACAACAATATTCTAAAAAGCATTCGGCGCACTAAACATTACAACCCTTTGCCAAACCTGTCAACATAGATCTTTGATCTTCTTCAAATGCGAATTCCCTGCCTTCCCCCCTTCCCCCCTCCCCCCCGTCCCCAATCCACCACAGGTATTTTCCATACGTCAAAGCTGGTCCAGGGAA
Organism: Collybia nuda; assembly: GCA_015584075.1. Classification (NCBI taxonomy): domain Eukaryota; kingdom Fungi; phylum Basidiomycota; class Agaricomycetes; order Agaricales; family Clitocybaceae; genus Collybia; species Collybia nuda. The sequence continues at coordinate 13,580 of MU150262.1, forward strand.
GTTTCGCCCAGAATTTATCCTGATCGTTATCAACCACCATTGGTTGAGGATGACCGAATGGGCACCTGGCTCCGACAGAACAATCTCGTTTTTGTACCACGATTCTTTCGGAAAACTTTGGGTGACACACTAATGCGGTTATAGTGTAAAAGCCTATCCAGGAATATAGTTCCTTAAAGAATAGATACCCCAACAATCACATCATAACTGATGCCCCAGAAGTCCTGCATTCAACCTGTGTTACCAGACCGGGTTGACCCAAACTCTCGGCCAATGGCCTTTTCGACTTGCGGAATGCATCTTGACATACAGAAGCAATGTGGATAATTTCCCTGACTATTCAATATCTTCTCCCGTCAAAACCCATAAACGAAGTGTCCGAACAGAATGGCCTACTCTCAGGATTTTCCAGAAACAACCCATTCGTATCATGACATGGATATTCCACGATTGCATCCGCTTATAAAGCCACATCTCTCCGAAAATCTTGTAGTTATGGTCGGGAGTGAAGTTCGGCGGTATGGGTGTGTTCCAAAACTCTTACATCGACTGCAGTTTTTGCCGCTCTTCCTTCAATCTACTAGGCCCTCAACCTATCAAATACCAAGGATCACACCAACTTTCGCATTTTCTATGTGAGACAGGCGCAAATTATTTACCACGAACTATTGATGGGCTGGAGATCGCTTGCATCAACTTCTCCTAACTGTCGAACCTCCAACCCCCGGAATAACATCATCTACATCTGATCACATCATCCTGTCTCCTAACGGTAGTCCAGGTAGACGTGCGAAGTAGGAACGCCATGATTTGTGGAATACTCTCAAGCTGATCGTGAATGTGCTAGGATACTAGCTATGCTCGCCCCTTAACGGTTGAACTGATAGTCGGGAGACGTGTGAAAATCACAAGTTGTAGAATTCTAAGTCCGGTTTAAAATTTCCAGCATCATCATCTAGGTCCGATAGGCGCTGGGCCGCGGAGTTTGATCAGGAATGCAGTGACTAATGCAGTGGGATGGAACTCTCGGCTCTTCCAAATATATTTTTGAGCCCACTTTACCGATTTTGTGAGGGGGTCAATCAGAGCGACAACTTGTCAGAGCTCTTTGTTCACTATGCCCTAGCGGCCCTTGCGGACTGTCACATTCGGGGGGATGATTTTTGCCCGGAAGTATTCCACCCTCTCAAGGTACGTTACGCAATGTTGTATTTCGCGTATTCTAGGAAACTACCCGGAAGGATTGGTGTACAACACTACCCATTACCGTCGCAGCCATTTGGATCCCAGGATCATTTCCTACACATTAGCGCCCGGCGCCCTGAATAATGCTGCCCAGCGGTGCACTGTCCGCTCAGCAGATAGCCACGATGCCCACCTGAGTTGCCTCAGCGATATCATTGTCGTGTGTGTAAACCTGTACTATGGTCAAATATTTATTATAACATATGATCAGATGTGCTCACACCCCCAACGATATCCGAATTGGCCCCATTGACCAGAACCAATTCCCCGTGCAGCACCAAGCCACTACCAATCTGACTTTGCGTTTCCGAACTCTCTTCACGCAAACGGGATTCCATGTCGGCGATCCAGTGGGAAACTATATTACCACAGTCGTCTACATCATTTCGCCCACCATGGATCAGGATGCGGTTATTAAACATGAGGACTAGTGTGTTTGAAGACAGCTTCGATGACATCACGTATGGAACCACGAAATATACGGTGTTTCTGTAGCACACAAAGAGAACGAATGAGAGAATATGGGTAGTCGCTATTTTGTTATTAGGGCAAACAGTAACCCTGGATGTGGAGCACTCACCTGTGAAAACGCTCGTCTCAATAATAAGCCTGATTAGGTGTTTGATCTGGTAGTTCAGACGAGAATTGGAAATTGGGCGCTGCCGTAGTAACTGTAAAAGAAGTAAGTATGCATCGCGGTATGGAGCTAAAAAAAATTGGTCACATAATAGACGATAGAGACAGTTATCGCAGTGTCGCAAAGGATAGTGGCTAAAAAACAAACCTTTTCCAAAATAAAATGTTGGCGAGATGTTGCAATCATACGGTAACAGGAAAAAACTCACAATAACGAGAATGGAAGAATCAGCGAATACCGAGCTAAGCCTCCCAGATACATGGATTCGTGCCCCAATGATCAGTTGGACAATGGCTGCACAAATAGACAACTGTTCATAATGGTCAATGTCGGAGCCCGCCAGGTATAAGAAACTCACAAGAGTGACGGATATAGGAAGCGTATAAGATTTATAGATGACTTTTAGGCGGTATGCATACAGTAGCTGACTAGTAGCTACTACTAAAGATGTGATGAATCATCAGCAAATGCATATCCCCTACACCAAAATTAACATACCAACAGCAGTAACCGCATTTATCAAGACCCAGTATAAACGAGCTTTGTCGAAAGAGGAGGTATCTCCCAGGTGCGTGACAAATACATCAAGCCCATTTATAGAAAGCGACAGGGTGTGAAGGCTTTCGCTAGCAAGGCAGCCATAGACCAGAATCTTGAATGCGATGCGATCGCTAGGAAAAGCCATATAATATGTATCTATTGCAACTATATCTTTGGAATTTAATTAAAACGGTAGGGAGATTTTCTGCTCACAAATCTGTGCGCATAGGACTCCGTAGAGCCCGGAATTAACTAGTAAACCAAGTAGCTGGGGCCGTTGCGTCATTAGAAGTTCTTTTCGAGGGATAAATAAAATCACCATAGGGCCAGCTCTAAGGAGTAAAATTAGCATCGAAGACTTTTAGTGAGTACTACAGTATCACATACATATCCGTCATCCGTATGGAGAACATAGCCTTTTTTTTTGAGTGTGGAAAACCTCATCGTGAACTTGCTTTTTAACAGTGAAGTGCAGAAGCCTGTCGGGGCTTTGCCCATGATGATACGGATAACACCATTTGGACTCATGTGAGTTACTACGCACCAGCTTCCGAACGGACGCCGGAACAACATGGTGGCTGCCACTGGAGGGTCGTTGGCGCCGATTTCGCGCCCCAAAGGAACGGCGTGACTCATGACTCCTAATCCTTATTACTTTTTGCCGAACAATGGAGATTGCAAGTCGGAAGGCCTTGGTACGCTTACATTCCTCAAACCCAATAGATATTGATGTGGTGTACTTCCAGAAGTCGACGTGACACATAACTACGAACTTGTATGATAGAAATGTCAATCCGAGCGAAGTGAAGTTATAATTATGAAGAAGTTCAAGACCTCCTAACATATTTTTATTACGTAACACGTGATATCAATTAGTATTTCGGCCAACTTTGTGGTCCCCCAATAGGAGGCGTACGCCACGAATGAGACTTCTTGGGCTCATATTACTACTAATATGTCCAGTGCATCCTTTGCGCACATCGTAGGGTGTACGAGCCTCTGTTAGGCCATAGCAAAATGGGCTCAATCATGATGGTTCCTAGGCAGGAACAAAGTAGAAAGGAGTGAGAACCTTCGTTGCTCATTTATTTTCCGAAACATCCCTAGGCCTGTCGCCTGCTAACTAATAAATCGACACCGAAAGAAACCCTGAAGCAGAATACATTTCATGTGGAAGAATGAACGGTGAACTCAGAGTCATAATCTGAACTCTTTCGTAAAATCGTCTTGCGATGAAGGCATTGCACAGAATCGGAAAAAGTTTAAATTTCGATCAATTTCTAAGTCGCAGCTCGGTGCAAACTAACTAGGCGATCGTGTTATATATTTGATTGTGGGAAGCTGTCAACTGTTTCGGGAACCTTTTTTTTTTTTCAATGCGTTGGTTTACAGCCCTTTGCATAATTGCGTGAAAACCGAAAATTTTGCGGTTAGATCAGATTGATACTAGATACTAGCTCAG
>MU150262.1:18888-60183 GCA_015584075.1 Collybia nuda
TTTTTTTACTGAGGGTCACATGCACATGGCACAACGGTATCTCCCGAAAATAAAAGTCAAATGATGGTCACAAATCACTTTAGGTGGCGGGTTGATCAAAATTGATCAAAAATATCTATCGTGTGGCTGTAAAGATACACGGATGCAATGCCGGGGTGAAGCATTCCAAAAAAATTGGCCTCGCCTATCGGGTATACCTAAACGGCTCCATTATGCCACAGGTGTACTCGGCTAAGGACAACGTATGATCCTGACTTCTGACCCTTTTGGACATTTTTTGAGCTCGGGTTAAACTATTCACCGCTATGGTTTTGGAAACATCCGCCGGTCTTCAGTACATTTTACTACATACCACGTACACCCTTCATATATAGACAGGATGAATGTAGCCATGGGCTATGTGGGAATGCCAGCCCGCTTCTCAGTCTACGACTGGTAAATTTAAATTTATGACCCAGATCCAGATTACATGTTAAAAATTTGCAGGCCTCCCTGCCGCGTCAAAGTGTTCTGAATATTAGAATATGACTATAGGCAGATCATTGGGGCTCGAAGAGAGTATATGATGTGTGTCCGGCCCTTGTACGGATACTACAGTAATGGGGATTTCGGAAGCTGTGGCTACCCCAGCCACGACTGTATCCGCCATTCAACGTTTTTTGCTGCGGGGTCGGCAGGTCTACTGGTAATGAAGTATGGTATATCTTTATATTCCTACCGAATTAAATTATCAAGTATCTTTCTCCGAATTCCACAACTTGTGTTTGCTTGCTGGGGGCGGGAGCGTGTTCAGACAAAGGGGGGTTTCCTGGGGTTGTCCAGGGTTCCGGGTTGGGTGGTGTCCTATGCTGCACAGGGTCGGGGCTTGATATTGTCATGAATAAAGTATGACAGTGATAAAAACAACCCCTCATGCCCACCGGTGTAGTTATTCGTAGTATACGTCCGTGCTGTGCATGACCTGACAACTCACCAAAGAGATATCAGAGATAGCCCGTAGACCGAAAGTAAAGTAGGGGCTCGCAGAATGGCGTCTGATACAGACGTCAACATCCCCAGTTGGCAGACCAATACTCGTCAGCATGGGGGGGAAAATGGAATACAAATACCCCGATCCTGCCCAGCTATGTAGGGACCGCGGCCTCAAGTAATCAGTCGGTCAGGTTTGACGCACTGCTCCTGCCCAATATTCTGGAGAATGTGGAGGTTCCAGGAATTTCTAAATTACCCTCAAGCGTCAGATCATCACGTCAGATCTTTACAGGGGATCAGGAACCTCATCTTCATCCCAGTCTTCTACATTTTTCAGCGCAGCCTTACCATCGCCACAAAGACATTTCAACACAGCCGGCGCCAGTAAGTATCTCTAATCGTTGTATTATATGTGCACCGTGTCAATATCAATTTTTTTGTATCTTAGAAACACCCGAGAAACCTCGACAACAGGATGGAGATAGTAAAATTATCAGTCATCGCCCCACTTCGCCCGGTACATTTTCGTAAGCTTTGGCCACCTCATGGTGTACATACAGGAGCTTTGCGTAGAACCCCCCGAAGTTGGTGTGGCGCTGGACAGAGAAGGCTTTGCCCCCATCATCCTTCTGGGGTCCTGGTTCAGTGATGGTGTAGCAATGTGCGCATTTTTAGTCGGCCCTATCGGTGTGAACAAGAAGCAAAAGATGCAAGAGTTTTGCCCATTAGGATGTTGGAAAACCACCCAAGATAGTTGACAGCTTTCGGCACAGGTATGGAAGTCAACTCTGGTAGGGCCAATGCAACGCACATTTAGTCAGGGGATCTGTCAACGAATTATCCAACGGAAATTTTCACCTTCTTTTGTAGTTGATATGATACTATCAACGTAAGAGGGGACGACAATGTGCCACACTGTCGTCTGGAATGGCTTCTCCATTAGGGAGAAGAGGGCAAGGTACCAGACACAGCATGTACCGTGGCCTTCGACTGAGCGAACCCCAGAGCCACGCTTGATATTTTAGACCACCCCAAAATCGTGGAGGGAAAAAATGCCCGGGCCCCTCAATGATATGAACTCCATATCACAAGGTGAGCTACTGTTAATATCTGTGAAAATAATTCACACAATCCTCAGGTCAATCATCTCCAACCTCACCACAATGCACCCAGTCTTATCATCATCTAGGCAACCCCCAGAATCGGGCGAGGGATGCCAGACCCAGTCTGATGATATGGCGTGCGAGGAACTTAGAAGGGTCGTAACGCACACATTCCAGCACTGCACTCGACTGGCGGGCATACTGTGCATAGTCGGAAGCGGCCCCATATTTCCCCGTACCAGGTGGCGTTCCATGGATCTGTGAACGTCGAGTGGGGATAGAACTCCACCACAAAATGGGGCCTATGCAGTTCGCCAGCCCACTGTGCGGTAAGGTAATGATATAGATATAAATCTCTTCCGAAAGGGAAAAGCCGGTTTTTCAAGACCTCCCCCCCCGCCCCTCCCATTAGCACTAGGCTAGAAAAACGTGGCTGCAGCTCCTTCTGAGGGTCCCAGAGCACAAATGGCCCGTTTCTAGGGAAACTGCAGTAACCACGAAGAATCATATTTCGGAATCCGTTAGCGGTAATGAGCTTGCAAAAGCGTCTTTAGCCACCTCTACACGGTCCATACTCGGCGGGATTCCTGAAGACGTCTAGGAATGCGGCAGATAGTTACGGGTCGTGCCCTGCTGGCAGGATAGTGGATACAATCTGCTGCTCGTGAGATATTTATTCGAAAATAGGCCTTTATGGTGGACGCCTCCCCGGAATTTCCTGTCATATGCGGTTAGTGATATTCCTTTGTTTATTTCCAGTTGTATTTCAGCTGATAGACAGCATTCCTACACATAGGCAGTTACGCACCCGCCCAACCCCACTGTCAAATGTTATCGAGCACTGTGGGAGGAACGGCCGTTGGTGTGTTCTTCAATTGGAAGGATGGTTGATATCGAGGCGAAATTGAATGCAGTACACTCCCAAAAGCCACGCTCCGAGACATAGCTGTTCGACGACACGGCGCACAAATTAGCCACTCCCTATTCTCTCTCTCCACCTCATTCTTTTGTGGATCTAATTCATTCTATCTCGCCCTCGTTCTGCCCTTACCAACTCCCACCAAAAAGCATCGGTAGTGATTTTCCCTCCCTCAATCTGAAATGGCCCATATCAGTCAAGCGGCGAAATAAACCATCTAGCCGGACACCCAATGATACTGCAAAGAAGCGGGTCCCAGTTCTCGTTCCCATGACGCTCTTGATGCACATTTGGCCTAGTGGTAGAACGCAAAAGCTAAGCAGCGTATTTTGCGCGGCCCACATTTTATCCAGAGTAGGCAGTCGACTTTCCAGGTGAATCAGCGAGCCCAATGTTTCTCGCTCATCAAAGGCGAAGAAACATGTTACAAGAAAGCCAAAGCGTTGCATCTTGCAGGCCCATAAAAGACGAGAAGAGAGTGGATTTGGAATCGCCCCAGTGGTTTTTAAATGAAGTCGTGTTTTGATGATGCCACAATGAACTCTTCATTGTTGGTTCAAGTGTTTCTACTTCTTTATTTCAGACTCCAGTATTTCTGCCGTATTCCCTGCCTGCTCCGCCGACCATGCGCGTCCATATCAAGAGCGTGTTGCTAGCTCTCCCGAAGATAGGCGTTACAAGACGAAACGATTAGTAAAAGCTAGGGGAGGTCCACCAAGTCCAGAATGTTGATCTCGTCACGTGCTCCGAATAGGGTTTTTCAAAATTATACTGTTTTGATATTCTCCCTTTCGCCAATACTATTCCCGCACATGGTTATTAGGAGGGCTTGCTAGTCATTAAAATCAGCCCATGTGAGTAATCTAACACTTCCGGACACAAATGAACACCGAACCTCGTATCCGATCTGGGGCAGATTCTGTATCCTCACATCCACCCAGGCTCTTGTTTCCCCCCATATACGTCATTCCACAACTGATATAGGCTTAACGATCCAGGCTTCAAGCTTCCAAGGCGCACCTCCAAATATACCACATGCATGCCTAACGACTCTAGCTTCTGTATGATCACGAATTCACAAAACTGATAATTTTATCCCCGACCCACTACATCTACAAACAAACTCATTATTCTTTGACATGGTCCTGTGATATCAAAGTCACTGCGCGTCTACCTTTGGCCCAGTAGCTTATGGGAACAGAAACAGGCCAGGATGGCGCACAGTCCCTGCTTTCCATTCCACCTCGCGTTTGGTAACCGGGGCTTAGCCGGAGTATTCGCTCGTTTGGCCCAAAATGCTCGAATTCTCGAGCCCATAGCACGACCATCTAGCGGTTTAAGAAAGAAGGGGGAGTATGAAGTTCCTTAATATTCGATCTCAGTTATGTCAACTTTTACACCTCCAAGAGCTTTTTTTCAAATTCGACTCGAAATGTGAGTTTCACCTCTAATTTGTCACTTCCAAACTAATTTCGAAACGGTGAACTGACGCGAGCCCTCAGAATGTGGATACATCATTTTTTGGACCGGACGTGTTACATCAGGCGTCGCACAGGATGAACATCTTGTTGGAATAATACATTAATATGCGGAAGAGAGGCATGGTGATAATAATATCAATTATTGACATGCGATATATATCGCATAACTCAAATTAATGTAACCTCAACCATCTCCCGCGGTAGCAGCATGTTACGTTGATTTCTGCCTATCTCTACGTATCTTTTCGATATGGACAAAGGTCACCAAAATCGAATCCCTTCACTAATAGTGTCAATCTCAAGCCGGGCAGGGCGCACCTTCCCGATGATCCCGTAGCTCCACAGGCAAAGTTTTGCTACTCGCGCTCTTGACGCATCGTTGAGGACGAGCCAAGGTGGGAGATGGAGCACTGCAGAATGAGTCCCGCACATCATGAAATATCCCGCTTCATAAGCCTCACACACATGATCAGTGGGCTGCATTAGCCTTCACTGTTCCAAGTATATATGCCCACTCACCTCCAACGTAACCCCTCCTTCCGAAAAAATATATCCACTCTAGTTTCAAGCCCACCAAATTTGATGATAGACGACGAGAATGGCTTGTGTTTTATCTGTCCCACGAACTCGAATCTGTGACGAGTCCCCGCGTCATCCCCGTTTTCGGGAAACACGCCATTAGGCATCACCCTTGTGATTGTTGAGATCGGGTGCAGAACCTCGGTGGTGTTTCGACTTGGTATATAATCTACCCGACATCATTAGAATGCGTTCCATGAATCGGGGACCATCCTGATAAGTTGAGGTTCATATCAGTGTACGTCCTTGGGATGGTGTTGAAGAACAAATTATGCGGGACAATTTCCTGGCGCCCGTTCAAGCTATGTACTTGTTGGTGCCGTGGCTCCACATATCAAGGATCATTAGAAAGGAGTGGCCGTTCAGAGAGGTTTCAACAGTCAAACTATCACTGATCGATCACAGGCCCAAATCACCTCCATCCTTGGTTACTAGTCGGCCAATTGTAGTCCAAATTCGGAAATATAGACGAGACCAACTATTGTCATTGTCTATGGGGCAGTAACAAGTTCAGATACAAACGGATTGGTCCCGGCCTACAGACCCCTCGCTGAGTCCGAGCAGGAGTCAGACTGAAATACTACTAGCTCCTACTTACACTCCACTTCTTCCTTAGCCCTTCTGAGTGAAGGATCAAGTGTGGGTATTGGTGGTGTTCCATGGCCGCGAAGGTCGAGGAAGCACCGCTCGGGCGCGGATTTTCCTACAAACCCAAACTCCTTCTAATTCGAATCAGTCGCCCCGCCATGAAGAGAAATCCTGAATATTATATGTATACAAATGATGTGCACGTAGCAATATTATTCATAGGCAGTGGCAATGTAGGTCCATTACCCTCCTCCTCCACCACCGCCTGCAGAAGCATTTCGTGACGCTCTCTCCTTGTCTTTGCGCGTTTTCTCGATATGGATAAAGGTTACCAAGATTGTATCCATGATTGCCTCGCCGATAGGTTGGATTTCGAGCCGGGCGGGGTGTGCCTTCCCGATGATCCCATAGCTCTTCGTACGGAATTTTGCTACTCGCGTTCTTGCTGCATCGTTAAGGACGAGCTACGGCAAGAAGGGGGTGGTCACAAGGATGACTTATATAATATACTATATCACTCTACCTTGGAAGACCAGCTTTGGAGGAGCCACCTGTACTCTTTCCCGTCGGGCCCAGTAAATACACGGTCCCTAGTATGTGTCAGCTTCCCCTGCTTCAAGAACCCAAGAAACACACTCACCGCCCGTACCAGCTCCATCCCTCTTTCCGAAAATAATGCTTCACTTCAGTCTCGATCCCCCCAAACTTGATAACAGATGATGAGAACGGCTTGTGCTCTATCTGCGCCAGAAACCCAAATCTATCGCGCATATCCACCTCGTCCCCGTCCCCGTCATTAGGCGTCGCGTCGTTAGGTATCACCCGTGTGATAGTGGAGGTCCGAGTGCCAAGCCTTATTGGCGTCTCAACCTTGTAGATGGCCTGCCCATCATCGTTGAAATAAGTTGCGTTTATAGGAGACCTATCCGATAGGTGTAGGTTCATGTCTGAACACGATTTTGAAGTGGTAGTGTAGGGGAAATCGTGAAGGGATTAGTTGACATCGGTTCAAGTTATATTTCTGCTGCGGCTCCACATATTTCAGGGTGAAAAAGGAGTACTTCAAAAAGTCAAATGATCGGTCAAAACATAATTGGCAGTGCGGTCCTGTGATGAACGGTTCTTATATACCTCGTCGACCTCTAGTTGGTTAGCCGTATACAACTTGGAAAGGTGAGAATGTGCTGCCGTCGTTGCCGCCATGGGGAACGAGCTCAGGGTTTTATTTGCCATTCCGAATTGGGAAATTCGAACCAGAAGCGGATCCGAGTCATGTGCATAAACTTCCACCTCCTAACCCCCGCCTCCTCCACTGGCCCGGGCATTACCTCCACTTGCATTCTGCACATCTACTGCTCACGAGGGGCTGTGTTATTAAGTAAGTTGATCTGTTAGTACTGATTTAGTAGCGGACAAGTTGGTGCAAAGCGAAACGATGGGCTGTGGTAAGATCTCTATCACAATTAATTTGTTGCACGAGCCGCACTGACTGTGCGTGCCACACCACCTTAGGCCTCCAGCGGCGACAATGGGTGTAAGACCGAAAGGCACGAGGCTAAACGACCTTCCGAGAAACACCAATTTCTTGTGACGAAACCAAATGGATTCGTTCGGATTGTGTAGACCCTGCGCTCAAGATCAGACGCTTTAAGAGTCATCTGGACGTATGTTATGTATTAGGAGAATGTACTAGGTATTGGGGTCATACTCGGCATCTGGGGCATGTCAAGAGTATGTCATTCCATCCTCTCTGTCTTTACGGGTTTTCTCGATATATACAAAAGTGATCAAAATTGTGTCCATGATCCCTTCTCCGGCAGGCTCTATTTCAAGTCGGGCAGAGTGGGCCCTCCCAAAGATTCCATAACTTTTTTGGCGAAACCGAGCAATGGGCGTTTTCTTCCCGTCGTTGAGGACGAGCTAGGGTGAAAAAACCAATAATCAATAAAACTCATCCTATCCTTTACCAATTCGCTTTTCACCTTAGACGCCCAGCTCCCCAGGATCCATTTGTATTCTCTGTCATCAGGCCCAGTGAAAACACGATGCCTTCATGTCATAAGGTCCTCAGGGAGCTGACAACAAATACTTGGTTCACTCACCGCCCATAACTCCCCCATCCTTCCTTCCGAAAATAATCTTTCGTTTCTATCTCAGCTCCCCCGAATTTAATAACAGAAGATGCAATAGCTTTATGCTCTATCTGCCCCAAAAATCCAAATCTATCGCGCATATCCACCTCATCGTTTTCGCTATCTGCTATATCGTTGGGTATCACCCTCTTGATTGTTGTTATTTCGCGGCCGAGTTTCAGTGGGGTGTCGACTTTATAAATGACTTGACCAGCGTCATTAGAATATGTCGCGTTCAGAGGCGAGGGTGATGACAGATGGAGGTTCATGTCCAGGGAAGAGTGGCAATTGTTTCGAAGCTGTTGTGTGTGGCCACCAGTGGTTGGTATTCTTCGGTTATATCACTGCTGCGGCCATGCCAAGATCTTCCGAATAACGGGATTGGCCACCCCCATGCCGAGAAGACTTCGGGTCGGTCATTTCAAGTGGCAGTGGAATGCTCTGATCCACGTTCTTACATTGACGGTAGGCAAAAATCTGCACAACGTGTTTCTGAACCGGGGACCATGATCACGCGTACGCACCAGTGGCCATTTGAGGGTATTGTGATATTTTTAGCCATAAGGCGCGTGCCGCTAGGAAGACTTCACAACTGCCATAGCAGCTGGCTTGGTTATTCGACGTGAATATGAGTAAACCGAATCTGAGGTGGCAACACACTATGGAAAACAAGATCAAGGCAACACTGCCCCCATAACTGCCTGATTAATATTAAATCCAGACCAGAAGGGCAGTGCCAGTTTATGAGCGAAGCCCCATTTGAAGAACAACCTGCTTCAAATTCGGGTTACAGGATATGAAATAAGGCTAGCCCCAAAATGCGTCACGAAAAAATTTGTATATCGTAAATATGTAGTACACCTGACGTTGGCCCGCACCCTTCTCCCTGTCTTTGGTTTTTTCTCTCAATATAGGCAAATATTACCAAGATTTTACCAAGATTGTGTTAATGATCTCTCACCGATTTGTTGGATTTCCAGTCAGACAGAATAAGCCTTCGCGTCTTCGGGGTGGACTCTACTACAGGCATTTTTGACGCACTATTAATGATAAGCCATCGTAGTATGGGAAGCAGGGTGATTTGGGAGTCCCTCTTTCAGTTGCGATGGTTCTTCATTGAATCATACTAGGTCAGTACTACTAAGATTAAAAACATACGGCATACGCCTGGGGCTCCATATCTGCTTCAAGAGCCAGAACTCGTTACCAACTTACATCCCTACTTAGTTTGTCCCTTGGGCGGGAAGGAGATTTACAATTCATCCTCCATATTTGTGGCCGGTGAGAGCTCCAGGGCCGTAGCCGATCACATTTCGGGTGGGAGTGAGTCAATTGAACGTCGATGCTCCAAGGGATTGGTCATAAGGATACAGTCCAATGGTGCCATTTCGATCGATTCGTCAAACACTGATATCTCTACTTGGAGATACTGCTGACACGAACTCCGAGGTATGCGGCGATCATTATGGGAAATTTCCGGACATTTTTGACGATGTCTAATAGTAGATCTGGCAGGTCGACGTATATGTACAAATAAAATTTGAGAGGTGACGACAAAGTACAAGGATCCGTTGGCTCTAACACATTATAGCACCACCTGCACCCCACAGACAAACTGAACAGCGTTGACCGACCCCACCCCCACCAGTACCCGAGGCCCAAATGTGCCACATATCCGAGGCATCGAGGAGTAGGAACCCCCCTCACTTTGGACACGCGGGGTTTTCCCTAAGAGATTTCCTGGTTCCAGAGCTCGAAGCAGATATTGTTGAGGGCGGGCGAAAAAACAGTCTTAAGAATATACGGCCCGATGAACGTCCATGAGACCTGATTATCCGTTCCATCGGTTTTATTCAAATGTGGGGTCAATGTATCAACCAACGGTTTGGGTCTCTGGTTGACGACAGATAGTGGGGAAGTTGACGTACAGGAACGAGCGTAAATACAAAGAATTGGGAAAGTTGTCGCCGAGCCTCGAGGACGCGTGAGGTCGTGGTAACATGCTATTTTAGGAAGGGAAACGTGAGTATTTTTAGACGGTGAGTGCATAGCTGCGACCATCGTTCGTGTGAGTAAACAAATCACTTGTGCGGGTCCAGATTTTGCATATTCACGGGGCCCGGTGGCCGCGAGTAGAACTGGAGGTTTTGGACAGCTTCTAGAGGATATTTAGGCACCGAAACGCCAAAGTTAGACGGACACTGAAATATCTGTGGGTGTGTGTATTCACTAGGTTTGACGATCTTGTGAACTTTGGTTTCGAATAAGACCGGCCAATCAGCCTCACTTGGGGTAATTCTCACCAAAAGATATATTTTCGACACGGTTATAACACCATTGTCAATGTCAAAGAATTGCAAGGGGACAAGGACACCAAGGAGAGCCCCGGAGAGGTCCCTGCCAATGAGCTGAACATGAGAATGATCGAACTTCGATACGGGGGAGGATGGTAACATGGCCGGGGCTAGCCTAAAAACAGTACTGTTATGGAACACGGACGCTGATAACAGGACACGATATCGTCCAGTAGCATAATGCACAGTCGGCGGTGAGCGTATTTCCTTAGAAGCAGGTGTTTTTTGTGCCGGCTGGAAACCTTGAGCGAACTTGGCCTTCCGCGAGATTCTTGGATATCACTTCTTCTCACACGACTTCGTGATTGGTGTTAGAAGGGGTTTAAGATCGTCATAAATATTTTACCGCTGAGGCCTTATGTTGAAGTTATCTTCCCGTGCAGTATAATGCGCGCACGCAAAAGAAAAAGTGAAAATCGGTTGGCCGTTTGGATAAGGTGCCATTTATCCAAAGTGGGGATCGTTTTCCGGCTTCTTTTCGCTGTCTACACCTGTTTTAGATAGGTCAGCTGGCACGAAGGGGTCAGCTGATGGATTAAATTCATAGGTCTAAAAATATAACGCTGAGAAATTTTAACCCATTTTCCAGACTTGTTGGGATACAAGACATCAGATTACTTTCTTTCAAGTCAGTATCCCGCGCTATATTTGGCGACAACATAGGACGCCCATTTTTCTATAATAAGCTATCAAAGGGTAGAGGGTATGGGAATATTATACACGATAAATACTGTGCACGAAAACTCAACATAGATGAACGAGTGACTTCTCCAAACAATGTGCTGAAGTCCAAAAGTTCCTGAATATGGGTTGCAACTGAATATGTGCGTTCTGTCGGTGACTGGAGCTATCAGATGATGATAATCTGTCAGTTTTTACCAGACACCTAACCCAAGGATTGACAGACCATATAGTGAAGGTCACAGTCTCGACTCCAAGACACTAACTAGGACTGTGGTATTCAATTGTCACCCTCTGCTTCATGAAGGACACAAAAGTGACCACAATAAGATCCACCGAACTCAAACCAGCGGGTAAAATCTCTAGAAATGCTCGCCGGGAACGAGATACAATTCCCAGCTTGGCACGTCGGTACCGCGCAAGGAGCGTGTGAGAATTATCATTCAGCATCAACTGCGCAACACTTGTCAGCAATTTGAAATGGGACAGATCGTCACGTACGACTGGAGATTGGATAAAAATCTGCCACTTATATGGTCGATTATCCGGTCCTGTGAAGGACCACGAACTTTTATTCCAACATGGTCACACCGATTCGGAAGATGACTTTAAAAGTCTATATCAACATGGATGCTCACTTTTCTGACGCGGAACTTGCATCGTAGGGATACAAGACTAGCTCCATGTTTGTTGTGCATAGTAGTAGTCTCGTACCACGAGGGGCGCTGTGCTCGACCTTGCCGATCTCAGTACCAACGAGGCCAGTGCTAAGCTCTCCTTCAATCCTAGTAATTGTTGTAGATACTCCTAGGACATCTTGTGGCGTTGTGATCTTGTATTTTGGACCGTCTTGGGCAACTAGGAGGGTGTGCGAGGAGTCATTGTTTATAAGAGATAGTTCCATAAACCTGATTGTTTTCCAAAGCCAGTGGTGGTTGCAGGAAGCACGTTTGGGGGATTGGCTGCCCCAAACCTCATCAGGCGAGTGCTGTTGGTGGAAAGAAGACTCTGGATAGAATCTGATGCAAGCAGGTCTAGGCCTAGGTTCTATGATCGGGCGCTTATCTGGGTTCTATAGCGTGGATCTGAGAGATTTTGAACGGAGAAAGAAGGAAATAAATTATTTAACTTTGGTGATCAGTACGCTCAGGACCACACAACATTTGGGAGCTGGATACAGAGCGTTGGAAGGAAGGTATTTATTTTCAGGATGCAACTTTTCGACTTCAAGCCTTCAGCCCCGTGACTATTGTCACGTGTAGTCTAACTCACCTCAAATCGTCACCCTTTGACTCAGAGGTTCGTTGGTGGCATGTCCGCAGCGTGCTCGGAACTTTCTTCAACCCTGGCACTTGTGTCCCTCAAACTATGTTGTATGCTATTCCCACTGTTCTGAGGACTCTAATTGCGACATTTATATGGTCCAAGTCAATCGATAATACTGCTGCGCCCCTCAGATTTCACCTCCGTCACGAACATGCGGTTTCAAACGACTCACGCATCGTTTTCTCCAACATCGTGCCGTCGTTCTTCGAAGAATCATATCAGATATCCACAACAAAGGTCAAAGCCCATCGACCAACTTCTTTTACGGCCTTTTCGAATGCTCGAACCCGCTCCTTGAGGCAGGCGCAAACCATGCCCCTGCACTGGGCAGATGTGGAAGTACCAGGACCAGATGTCCAGAAAAGGGAAAACCTGCAACTGTTAGCGAAGATGACCTATAATTCCTATTTTGCACCAGGAGATAAGGAGTGGTATGAACTAGGTCCGGGTTGGAATTCTGTGCGTCAACATAGTGGCCACCAGGCGAGACAACTAACAATATACCTTAGAGTTATCCATTCGGGTGGGAACCAGATGCAGATGGATTTCGTGGACACATATTTGTCTCAGAGGATAACTCGACTGTGGTCATTTCTATCAAAGGCACATCAGCAGGTTGGGTTGCTGGAGGAAGTAGTGCTACGACCAAGAAAGACAAGATCAATGACAATCTTCTGTTCTCATGCTGTTGCGCGCGTGTCGGCCCAACTTGGTCTCCGGTATGTGATTGTTACTCAGGTGGCTATCGATGCGACCAAACCTGTGTGGAACGATCCCTTATTGAGGAAAGTTTATTTTACCCCATCGGAACTGTGAGTTGACCAGTTATCAGCTATCCTATTTACCGACAGTTCTTTACAGAATCTCTACAACAATATTACATACATGTACCCGGACGCAAACATATGGGTCACAGGTTATTTTGTTCATTTCTCTAGCAAATGATAAAGACCCACACAATTAAACAGGGCATTCCCTTGGAGGTGCTTTGGCGTCTCTCGTGGGTGTTACTTTCGGCGCCCCCGTGGTAGCTTTTGAGGCTCCCGGCGAGAAGATGGCCGCCAAACGTCTACATCTTCCTTCTCCTGTATGTTGATTTGATCAGAATCAGCGGACGGCCCGTCATATGTTCATTTCCTTGCAGCCATCTGCCCAACATATCACACACATCTATCATACTGCCGATGTACGGATTTGTCCACAATTTCCCTTGTCTATACCACTGACATTTCCGTGTTCCAGCCTGTCGCGATGGGCACCTGCACTGGTATCACATCATCTTGTGCCATTGGAGGTTATGCCATGGAATCCCGGTTTGTCGTTTGATTTCCCCAAATTCTAGCACAATCTTATTTGGATAAAAAGCTGCCACCTGGGAAAAAGTATCCTGTATGATACTGTCGGAAAACTTGACTGGAGTGTCGATATTCGGACTCATCCTATCAAGGTGGTTATTGAGAAAATCTTGAATGAAGATTGGGACCCTGAGAATGGGGTTGAAGTACCGGCTGCGGAGGAAGAGAAGGACTGTGTAGTATGTTACAACACCACATGCACACGGCATAAATCTGACTGTTCACAACAGGATTGCTTCAATTGGGAATATGGGGACTACAAGAATCTCACTCGACACAAATTCCCGCACTGGGCATAGATGGCATTACCCCCTCGGCTGAACATGAAGATATCCTTTTTAGATGACGTATACTTTATTTTTATGGGTCGTATCCGTGAATTAATAATCTAACCGAGATATTGTTTCCATTGTTGTGAAGAGCTTTCAGTACAACAAGTGTGCGAAGAAGGCACTTTTCGCGTACCTCACGAATTTACAGATCCGACCCGTCGCTGCCAAATTCCTCGTGGGGCCTGTGATGATTCTATCGCTTCCGAGTAAGCTCGAAACACACCTTGTATCCAATGTGTAAAATGTGTCCCAGCTCCATTGTAAGGCTACCACCGCAGGGATGCAATTTGTTTTGTCTGTGAACGTATAGCATTTTAGTGATTTATGCAAGTACCATGGGACTCCGAGTGGCGAGATGGTTTGACTGTTACTTGTCGATCAACATGTGGTGGCTTTCGATTCCTCATTTCAGGGGTCCTAATGTGGCTCTCTAACCGGGACACTTCCTAGAAAGGAAAAGGAAAAGGTTACCAAAATATGCCGTTATTCAGAGGCATCTCCTGAATTACCCCCGGAAGCCTGATGCACGCCTATGTTACCCTCAGTTTGGCCCTCGAATCCAAGCGGATCAGACATCCGGGATGTCGCAGCCGTCTGCCAGGCTGAGAAGAGGCTCACTATCATATGAATCGTGAGTAAGTTCAGATTTGACAACCTGTTAACAAATGCAGCATGCGTAGATCTTGCCAATTCTGTCACGTCCTAACAGCGGTCTTCTCCGCAATAAGGCCTCGCATTTTCCCTCCGTTGCAACACCATAAATTTCATTCGCTCTTAAAATCGATGGGATGTCAACAGCTTCCTGGTTCTTGAGATGCCGAGTGTCCTTCCTTAAGGCCCAAAACGTTTCTAATAATCTCAGCTGCTATCCCAGCGGCTCCGAGAAGCTATTTCGGTCTACAGATCAATCCCCGACAATCGATCGACCGCGATTAAAAGTACTCGGATAATAATAGTCAAGTATATTCCATCGGTCTCAAGATAAACTTACCGTAGTTTGGGTCAATCTCATCGCAATGTCAATTCTTTCATTCGCTGGGACTTCATCAGTAGGCCTACCGTTATCCGGCAATCTCCCGAACAATAGTTTTTGGGAACCCGGCAGCACATTATCATTCTCGCGGCAAGTGTTCGAATATTGGGAATTGGGAGAGATGGCCACTGGGCCAAAATGTATAAAAGGCATGTCGATCGACCGGTAAGTTTTTCTTCATCCTCATACAACCTCTACAATTCATCCAACATGCTCTTTGTCAAAGCTTTACTCCTCTCTGTTGCCCCTGTGGCTTTGGCTGTCAGCCACGCCGTGACCATTGGGTTGAACAACACACTCACGTTCACGCCTAACCAGCTCGTTGCTGCTATTGGTGACACCATCACATTCACTGTGTAAGATAATTTAATATTACCTTCCTTCATTAATACTTACTATCGTCGCATTCACCAGGGTTGCGAGGAATCGTGAGCACGATGCCTTCTGATGACACTCTAGATACTCACCATTTTTTCCTGGTTATAGACTCCACTACCACCACCAACTTCAGCGGCAAAGTTTGCCCGCCTCCCCCTGGAGGTGTCGGGGCAACCGGTTGGGATTCCGGCTTGTACGTAATTTTCTCTGTTTCAATGTTTACACATCCTTCATGCTCCAACGAACCATAGCATGTCTGATTTGGATGGATCGCTTCCTCACTTCACTTATACCGTCGTGGATACCCTTCCTCATTTCGCTGCTTGCATGCAGAATGCTGGAGCCCATTGCAGTAAGCAATATCATTCTCAACGTTGAGGGTTATTTTGATCTTTGATATCAGAGGCCGGCATGACATTCGCGCTGAACCCAACAACCGATCAGAGCTACGACCAGTTCTTGGCTAATGCCAAGGCCTCAGTCTTGTAAATAGGTTTATGTAGTTGGGACTTTTGTTGAAAGCGTTACTTTTTTCAGCAGTGGCGAGGAGATGTTTTCTTATCGTTGTATCAAATTGTTGTTGTACGCTGCACGAAATATTGTGAATTTCCGTCTTCGGTTTTTATTTATGATGCGAATCTATGTTAAGGGTTTTGCCTATGGCATGGGCTATGAATGCCACCTGACCAATAGCTACACGACATCGGGCTCTTCATTTATCTTAATTATCTACGAACACGCCCTTTACCTTCGTCGTCACTCTCGTACCCGGATTCAGAGCCACAACATGACGAAGGGGCATCATCGTCCTTCCTCACATGAGTGGTGACATCCTCTATATGGTCCGCCAGATCACGATCAGGGATCTATATAGTGAAATATCCGTTTGTTAGAGGATGGCTAGATAGAATAGGAAATGACGAACCGGAAGACGGACAATGTATGCGAGGAGTGACGCACAAACCGCCAGCGTGAAAACAGATTTCAGGCTCGCACCGTAAGCGTCTCTCGCGATTCGTTGAAGGTCTGGTGAAAGGTCTATCACATGGCGCGAAGAG
The DNA here is from genome assembly GCA_015584075.1 of Collybia nuda. Taxonomy (NCBI): domain Eukaryota; kingdom Fungi; phylum Basidiomycota; class Agaricomycetes; order Agaricales; family Clitocybaceae; genus Collybia; species Collybia nuda. The sequence goes on from MU150262.1 coordinate 35,180, forward strand.
TATCGGATCCTTTTTATGATCTATTTAGGTATCAGCTATTGTCGCGAGCAATAATGCTCGACATGAATAGAAGCTAACCTTTTCTGCATCCGGTGAATGTATGTGCGCACGCAATTCAGTATCGAGCCTTGATTGGAAGATCGCAGACGCCACTGCGAGTCCACCAACCTGGCCTTCACATGTGAGTCTGTAAGTCTATGTCCCATATGTCAAAAAATCGCACCCACCTAGCCCTCGGAGGAGTTGGGCAAATCCAGTCCCGGTGGCCATCTGATTCTCTGGTAAATTTGCAACTAGTGCAACTGCGCTAAATTTCAGGTGGAGTATGAACATAATAAGAAAGTATACTTACTGGACATCGTTTGAAGTACAACGGCATTTCCAAATCCCATCGGTATCTAAACACGCAGGACGTGAACTTGATTCTCATGAGAAGGAAAGGATATATATATTTACAATGCTCAGCCATAGGTGCGCCTGACTCGACTCCTCTCGCATGCGCATGAGAAGGACTGCGGCAGTCAAGGGTAAGATGCCAAAGATCATGTTCAAGGTTTTGTATTTCCCAGTCTTTCGTATCATCCACCTATGGGGAACACGGTCAAAATTTAGTGATCGGATAGAATTGAAATACTTGCCCAGCGAACAGTGATCCTGTAGAAATGCAGACACTATTTGGTAACATATGTAATCCTAAAACACAATAAATTTGCAAACGCCTAGCGAGTTCTTGATATGAATGGTACATACCAGCTGTCGAAGCAGAAGATAACATGACTGTTTGAAACCAAACTGGGAAAAAATATGTCACTGAAAGATTACAGGTGGCTACAAGGGCGTTACTGCAGCCCACCAGAACGGGAGTTTTTTGAACCAATAGAACGGGTGAAAGCACTGGTTCTACGGCCACGAAAATCTCGACGAAGATAAAGAGAAGTAAAAAAATAAAAGCTGATAATAAAGGCTTCCAGACTGAGCGATTTGACCACTTTGCAGCTCAGATCAACAATGTTAAGTGAATGAGAGATTTCTTTGTCACGTACCGCCTCCCCTTCATTGTACCGTCGGCTCAAGAAAAGGAGCGTGGACCCGACCTGGAGACGTAATGTCAATGTGATGGGATCTTACACGATATATACATACAGTTCCCATAAGAGCCGTTGTTCCCCCGTAGTCAATACGCCTCAAAATATCCCGGGTATTCCTACCAGTCCCCTATGAAGTCCAAAATTTAGTATTCATCAAAAGTCAGTGAAGACGGGACTAACGGGTGTGGTATAGTATAAGTTATTACTAGTAAAGGCTAGTGACGCTACAAATAGGGGAATTTGGGCTAAGAACGCCCATCGCCATCCAAGCCTGGCCAGATAATAGGTTACAATTGAGGTCACTGAGATAAATGGTGCCTCACCAGTCAGTAATCAGCCCTCCAATGGGTCCACCTAGTCCCATCCCGGCCTTTGAAGTAGGATCAAGTACTGATATGTTACAAAGGCGCTGGAACATACACCGTAGAATATCCCTCCGATGCTCTGAACGAAGCCTCGAGACTTTATGAAGAGGATATCAATAACTGAATTATTGTCTCATCGGGAACCTACCCGTAGGCTATACGTGTCGCTCGTAATTATTCTGTCGACGGGTATTAGTGATTGGCATTGGGATCTATAACTTAACGAACGCTGAAGTTGTAAAAATTCCACCGGCACCTATACCGGATACCTAGGGTAACGAAACTTCAGGTCCACAAAGGGAGAAGGGACAACATTCCATACGCACAAAGCGGGAAATTATTAACATTTTCATACTGTTCGACAGCCCACATGCGAGGATTCCTACAGCTGCGAAAAAGACGGCAGCATGATGGGCACCACGTCGACCCAAGGCATTGGAGAGGCGACCATATAGCGGCGTGAATGTACATGTTGCCAGAAGGTATCTGTTCGTACAACAATTAAGCATTTCAATGAGAAAAAATCTAAAACTTAGTATTACTTACGACGTTCCGAGCCAGCTTGCTTGATTTGATTTGTTGAAATCAGAGGAAATAGCAGGGAGCACTTTCAAGAAATTAGTTCAAGTGTGAATAAAACAACGCTTTCGGCGAAGAAGACATACTAGTAGGAACTAGAGTTACTGGTGCCGAACCAATTTAGCGGCAATTATATTAGAAAGGACTTGGCTTGACAAACAATTCAATGCCTTCAGAGAAAGTGAGTGTCATTAATCCACAAACTAATCTAAGACCCACAGAAACAAACTGGGCTAGCCATATCCCAGCTAAGATTCCATGTCGGGTGGAAGGTGTGATATCCAAAGGTCCCACGCGTAAGGAGAAAATGTGGTTTGAAGGATGAGGCCCTATGGGTGAAGGAGTTTTAAGCAAAGGTTCGCGTTCCGAGTGTGTCATCTGTCCTGCGCGAGAGAGTAAGGAGATGGGTTCCAAGCGACTTTTGAAGAAGAGTTATATATATACAATGTGAACACTAGATAAGCGGCAAGAGGGAGCCAAGGTGAACGCTTTTTTTCGCGACGTAATGCCAAGCGTATACGGAAATCGTTTCTGGCGAATACTGTGATAAAGAAAGAAAGTTAAGGTTTTTCGAGGCAGAATATCCGCTCTATGGAGCTATCAACCGACGTTGCGAAGATCTTCAACGCAAACTGCGATTGTTGGAGCGCCGATAATCAACAGTATCACATCATCATCGTCGCTGCATGAAGTGCCTGTTACCAATTCTGGCGTCCCAATTTCCGAGGGGATCGTCCACTACCGATGCCGAGATGGCAAGTGGAGGATTGATAATGACGAGAAGTGAATTGTTCCTTGGCGTGATAACATTCAAAAGACTTGCGGGGCCAGTGTCACCATTCGAGGATTTTAAAAACCTTAAAAGGAATTAAGGTCTGTGAAAAATGCCTGGGCGTGAAGAAGTCGGAGTCACTGGATTGTAACAGGTGTATACACTCTCGAAAAGGGCATGAATAACTCTTATCGCATGTTGATGCATTCAGCGGCGCTCCATAATAGCCCCACGCTTGAAACGATTTGATCCTGAATCAACCCGGTTTTGCTTGGCCCGTGGGGTTTCCTAATTAGCGGAGGAAATAAGGCGAATTTTCGAAATGCGACTTGAGGTGAACACTCAAGTGTTTGATAGCTATGTGAATAAGGGTTAGGCTATAAATGCTTTGAGGTTTCCGTAAGGGTAGCGACGCAATTATGAGTGTCACTTGCTTTAGGTTCAATTCACTTCGTGGTATACTAATCCACGGCCACGGGAAAGGCGGCTATGGAGATAACCACTCCCTTAATGATCTTTCATTTTCTCCCAAAATACGGAAAATCGATTCTAATTTGGCTGTTCTTCTTTTATTTGGATCGTATATCAGGATTTGTTAGAATTTATAGAAATTTACCTCACGATGCCTTTGGTCTTGATTCAAGATAAAAATATTTCGGGGTGAGCTTTGGTTTTTTCACCTAAAAAAGCGCCTTACTTTTAGGTCACGCCTTTTGTCCGTGACCGCGTGATGTGACAGGCGTGTACCAAGGTCTGGACAACTTGAATTCTGTTTATTTCTGAACATTACGCCGTCCGAACCTGATCACTGACTGTGAAATCGAACTTGTTCTGGTAGAACCCCGGACTGTGGGCCTCTTTGAATCCCTCATTCTGAGCAGTGCTGATGCCTGGGTAAGCCTTTATATCCGTTCATTCGCGAGCTAGTACTGAATATTACTGTCAACAGAACTCGCAATGCGTTTTCTTTAGAAGATGACAAATATCTTGTGAAATATATTTCAACATATAATCCGATGGTATCGGGCCGCAGGGGCAATGCGTTATACCAGCGGCTGTGCGAGAATGTAATGTGTCTTGAGCAATCCTGGATCATGCAAAACGTTGACGTATAGGATAGGCTGACCAGAGATGGCCATGGAGCATTCGTCACCCGTGGGCATCGTGGCGTGATAGATACTGCAAAAACTCCGAGAGGTTTGATGTGGAGATCCGGAAGTATATTAAGAAACACAACTTGCCCGAGGACGTTGAGAAAACGGATGGGGGCGTGTTTTTACGCAAGAGGGCGAGGGAGAGCGAAGGTGCTGCTTCCGGTGGGAACGAAGGCGATGGCAGTGACACCAGGGCACGCAAACGCAAACGCAAACGAGTGCCTGATAATGGCGATGATAGGCAGGTCAAAATCAAGCAGGAGCCCGTGGATAGTCCCAAAGTCGTATTACGAAAAAGTCCAGAAGAGCAGCCCAAACCATCCATGGCTCATACAGAACGTGGGAGAAAGACAGTAGTGAAAGAGGAGGAAGAAGAGTCTTCCGAGGCTGAGGCGAAACCAGAGGTCGAAAATAGCAACGCGAGTGATGGGGGCGGCATGGAAGAGAAGGATGAGGGTGATCGTGAGGATGGAGATGAAGAAGTGGGCCAGGGGTCTGAACCAGTAGGCTCGGATGACTACACACAGGATATTTTCCAGAGCGTTCCTCCCATTGTAACTGAGGATGTCTCCGAGACTGACACAGAGTCCGATAAGGAGGAGGATGAACTTGGCGAGACTCAACCTAACATGAAAACATCGTACGTGCTAGGTTTTTTTCCCAGGTTCCCAGTCTTACGTAGGCAATTAGAGAGCAGCACAACGGACCACCATTATACCCTGATATCAGTACCCTCTCATCCCCACGTTTTCGAGAGCAAAAACTACTGCAACCCGACTCTAACCGTCGCACCTTTACTAAAGCCTCTTCACCACCTGTGTCCCGCCAACGCACTCGTTCCTCACCGGAACCCATAGCATCTACGTCCAAAGTTCAGCTTTCACCATCCCATCGCCTCCCGCGCGGCTCATCCCTGCTCCGGGATACACGACCAAAGCGCAAAGTTCCAAAGGATGATGATTTCTTTGCGTCTGTGCCCCCTACACCGACACCTTCATCTCCTTCGCCACCTCGGCTTGTTAAGCGCCAGCCCCCTCAGTTGATTGAGGGCGCTTTTCGTAATACTTTTGTAGATGTACCACAAGGTGGTCGCGACGATACGTCGGACGACGGAGAAAAACCGGTCTGGCCGCCTATGAGGAAGAAGAAAATATCAGGTTCACAATCCCCTGACAAGCGTCAGTTAGAAACTGGCGTAAATGTACGAGCTAAGGAAGTGACACCCAACGGGGGTCGCAAGTCGGTTTTCCAACCTAGATATCCCACCGAGCAAGCGGCACCAAAAGACGGTCAAGCGTCCCATCCCATGTCGCTCCCATTGAAACCCCCAAAGCCTGAACATCAACCCCAGAAAATAAACGGAACTCCTGTGGACCAAGAGTCACCCAAGGGTGCCACTGCACAGCGCGGAGTGTCGAAAATATTCATTCCAATTGAACAAGCCTCGAAAACACGCGGCGGACTGCCTGCAACCACACCGGGACACCAAACAGCTGATCGGAAGCCTCAGCGAGAAAAATCTTCTACCATCGCCTTGACTCGAAAAAGTGGGTCTAAACAAGAGCCCCATCTTCCGACGGCTGGTTCTCGCGTCCCGGCCCTCCAAACGTCCTCCCATATTATCACATTAGGTGGTCCTTCTCGGAGGAGCTCAGGCCTCCGACATGAGGCTAAACTTGTTGATCATGCCCCGCCCGTCGATTCGCACACGCCCGGGAATCCCTTCAAAGCTCACCCAGAGCCCGTGGGAGAGAGTAAAGGAAAGAGCAGGGTGAGAGCCTCAAGTTTATTTGATAGGCGGCATACAATCGATTATGCCTCAGAAGGAACGAGTCCAACTGTGCGTCGTGATCTGCGTTCACAGTCTTTCCGCGAACCTCGGCAATCCCTGCCTGCACCAACACATACACCGATGGTCACTTCAACACCGGATAAGATTTCCCAACCTTCCCTACTACCTATACCGATAGCCGCCGAGGATCGATTCAAGGTTGAATATCTTGGGATGTCGGCGGCTGTCACTATAATTGCAAAGAGGTTTTCCGTTGCAGAGGAGGTGGTTTGGCGTGGATGGGAGAAGACCAAAAGTATATCAAAAACAGAGGAGTACTGCAGACGTCTCGCTGAGCTAAATGCGAAATCTGAGGCAATAGTACTGAAGGAAATGAGGAAATCGGGTATTATCAGTGAGGAGACCCCAACTCACACACCTCGCTCGACGGCTGGCTCTCCACGATCCCGTAGGTCTTCAGGGAAACGGAAGCTCGAAATAAAACCACTTGTGGACGACGACGTAATGTCGGAATATACGCCACCATCCTCTACCCGGGCGGCCCAATACGCGAGGCTCGCCAAACAGGGTCGAAAAGAGGAAGCCTTGACCCGGGAATGGCGGCGTGCAAGTTTTGGGGGACTCAAAGGCTCTTTTTCGTATCGGCAAAGTGACCCTGAGTATTCTTCGCCCGCTCGGAAAACATACGTGGATCATGTCGAAGAGGGTCCAGGTGAAACCCCTCCTCCAACGACCCCATCGCTTAGTGCGTCTGGTGATTATGGGGAAGATGCTCTCGATGATGCACTTGAGGATCTAGACGAAGAGGCCTTTTTAACCACGACCGCACAAAATGCGGAGGCATTGCGGGAGATTGAACGGGGAGTGGACCCGGACTTAATGTTCCAGTGGGCAGCTGCCCTTCTTGGCCAGGTCAGAGACCGTGCTAGTCAGCTGCCCCAAGACAACGTTGGCTGAGGACCGGATCTCAGCGTCGTGGTACGGAGGCGCTGTTGATGGTGTTCCATACACGTAGGTGTGCGTGCGCAGTAATATTTATAACTAATGAACTTTTTTTGTGCAACGTGGTTGATTCGAAGTTGTATATACCAGTTCATCGTTGAAAGTTTTGTTTACTTGCTCATACCAGAATCTGGATACTGATTTCGTCGTTAGAGATAGTTGCTCCCATAAGCATGGCGGGTCGCTCAACAACGACGGACTTGGTGATACGACCCTGCAACGCAAATGAGGTCGCAAGCGCTAATTTGCAAACTAAAATTACTTGCCGAAAATTAGCCGACGCAGGGTAACGGAACAAGTTCCCCACTTGACAATTCGTTGGGGAACTGAAATTATCTCGAGAGGCGGACTGACCGTAAAACGACGTGTCTTTTCCCTGTTGACTTTACAAGGTTGCTGGGTCAATACAATACTGCGAACAACCCTGAAAATTCCAAGGGACCGTCTCCGGAAGTATAATGGAGAATTTGTCGTTGTTGTTCTAAAGCCTTACGCGGTCACCGGCGCGGTCACATGGCTAATATGTTGCCCCTGGACCCTTGTAACCTATAAAGGCCAGCACGTTGCAAACGTTGAACTGACCTTTTGACTCATCCTCCCCCCTTTGCTCCGTTACTGCCATGTCGCTTTCTCGAGTTTGTTTCGTCGATTCTACAAACACCCCCCGAGCACGCAAAGCCTCGAGGCCAACATCGAGTCGTCTATTCCCGAAGCTCAACTCGAGAAAGTCCCCACCGACATGCACAATTTCCCTCGCAAGCGCCAACGCCACCGATTTGTGCATGAACATCTCGTCAGCATCGTATTCGCTACCTGCAACATCAGTCACGAGCATAATTCCCTTTCCCTCTGCATCCACCGATTTCCCGATCAGCAAGCCTGAAGCGACGTGTCTGGGTCTTCTACGCCCGTCACCCGGCTCCCCTTCTCAGACCCGAACACGCGCATCGTCCATCCAAATGCCGCAGGAGAGACGGAAACGTTCCACTGCCCGTCTGTCAGAGCCTGTGGAGTTAGTGAAGGAATCCGATGGTGGTCAGAACTCCACGCAGCCCCCCCGAAAACGCGCACGCCTCAACAAAGGCTCGAAGTCGAGTGGCCGCGTGTGTTGGAATGCGCCGGAGCTACGGTTTGTGGCGCTGGTACAAAGGAGCGTGGCGTGTGGAGTCAACACCCCTCGAGTAGCATGTCGATCGCGATCAGAACAGCTGATATCTTTTGAGGCGCAGGACCGGCTCCTGGCGAGCCGTCTCAGAAGTCGCCTTCTAAAGCAGGGAGTCAAGAGGGATGACGTGGTGGATCTTGATGACACCACTAATTTGGACGTGATGGATGTCGACGATGAAGCTAAAAGCCTGCCTTTGAGCTCCGTCAATATGGATATTGACGTAGAACCTCCCGCGAAATTTACTCCATCGTCGCCCCCACGTCCAAAATCACCTGTGTCTATTCGAACGGTTAGCCCCGCAGAATTGGTAGCTGCGCTTATCATGCGGCGGGGCTCTGTATCAGCCCGTAGTGTTCCAAGTGAATGGAAGCGGAAGCCTTCCCCGCTGGCAGTTTGCCAGCCTTTCACAGTAAGTACGAGCATCGATTAGATCATTGGTTATTACCCCACCGAGCCTCATGCCGGTGTCATCCCTCGTTCACATCTTCCGATTCCCAACTTAGTGATCGATGGCCACTCATCCTTGACGGATGTGCTTGTTATCCCACTTATCACTGGGTCACGAAGACTTCACATGGTACTTGGCAGCTCGATGCTGTCATCCACATCTTCTCTTTTGTCGCATCTCCTTGCATCTTTCGTCGCATTGCATTGTCGCTGCTCTCATTGGTCTCTTGCACAGTCTACACCTGATGTATCCATTACCCGCATCCCCTTTCTATCTCCGCATCCTTTCATATATCCCCCCATACCGGACCCCCACCTCACCTCACGTCTTCCAGGATGGTACACATCGCCGTGTCAATCCCATTCATGATTACGTCGATCATGACTATCACAATCACATGCATCGATATTTTGACGCTCAAGCTCTCGTCAGCACTACACCGCAACAATGTACCATTTATACGTAACATCAGTACTGTATACTTAAATCTCATTACGAATCGACTTCCTGGTCGGTTATTACCACACTCTTTAGTACACATTCCAATGCATGCATATTGACAACCGTCAGAGTATCAGTGCGTTCCTGTTCGGTCAAAAGTTTGTTAGAGAATGAACGAAGTATAAGACAGATTCGATACAAGTTCGACTTACATCTAAGAAAATGTTTAGTCCGGCTGCGCTGATGATCACTCAGCAGCAATAGCAATATTTAGCTTATTCACTTTGCTCACTGTCAACGGAGCAACAATCAAATCTCAGTCCAGCATTCCGTAGCGATCACATCTCTATTCCGAGTTCCGCTTCGGGTAACGTTGAATAAATAACCGATTTCCGTGCGTTGCCGAGCAATTGATGACAAACGAAAATTAATCCTTGCAAAAAGTCCAATTTTTCCTTCAGCAGATTACTGTACTTTCACTTGACCGCGGTCCGCCTGACACATAACTACCTTACAAACCGCTTACTTTCACCGCCGAATCGATCTCATCATATTTTTCAGCTTTGACGCTCGGTTTAATGCAAATCCCAAAAACTGGGCGGCCAGTTGGAATCATTAATATGACTCTTGGGTGGTCAGGTTGCGTCCCATCTTGGGATATTGTATGGCTCCTACCCTATTGGACTTGGATAAAGTAGCTTCCTGACTCCGGTGACTATCATATGATGGCCCTTTGTCTTGGTAAGGCACTGCAATCATAACATCGTCTGGGCCTCATTTTGTCATGCGCAATTCCCCTTCAGCAGAGTTACCGGCGGAACAGATTGTTTTTCTTTATTTTGATCCCCAGATAGCCTCAAAACTTTTGTAAACTAAAACACTGTTCAGCTTCGTGGCAGTAAGTGTAGCTACTCGTGATTCTCTCTAGGGTTTTTACACCGCCACATTTAAGCATCGCCTCAAATGTCGCGGTTTCCTATGTCTTATGCCCAAGTTGGAGCAGAGGCCCAGCCCCTCGTGGATAATAACCCCTCAAAGCTACGATAGGATAGAATTATATCGCCCAGTCCAAAGGCCGACCGAAATGACCGTAAAATCATGATGCGATCGCTTAACACGTCCGACTCTCCAGTGGCACTCACGGATCAGTACTACCCAACTACGCCGATATCGAGCCAAAAACTGAATTCTATAGTATCCCTACATATTCTCGCACGGTATATTGTGGCGCAAAACCTGTATAGACAAAACCTCCTCTCGGTGGTGGTCGAACCAAATGGCCGCCCGAGCGCTAAGTACCGAGTTGTCCACTCAGCTCAATTGTAAGGTTCGTTTTTTTCTACTTGTGTCGAATATCAGAGGTGTGATGTAGTTGAACCCGGCGTAATGCCCTTGACCAACCAGCTGTATTGGAGCTATATAACCCTCCATTTATCGAGCCCTGTTTTCATCAACTACTTCGAGATTCGTCTCTCTCAAGCACTTCCACCCTTTCAAGATGTTTACAAACAATCCTTATGCGCAAGGTGGCTGGTCTAATCCCGCAAACCCACATTCTATAAATAATGGAACGTGGGGAAGCCAGTCTCCTCCCCAGCCATCTGTATACGGCGCGCTGCCCCACGCCGTCGCCGCTACACCTCCTACACTTATTACCTTCCATTTTGTGGCCTTCAGCCCATCTATCTTGAACTGCAGCGTCGTTGGACCACAGGGACGTAAATACTATTCCGTCTCGACGAGCTCGCCGAATGTTGGCGCATCGACTCTATTTTATAACCCTGAGGGACAGACCGCGGCGGCCATTGAATGGCATCAGCAGCCCACTGTTGAAGTACGCGGCGCTGTCGCTAAACAAATGACCTCTCAGTGGATGGGGCTCTCGTCGGATAGAAGGTATGCTGGGCCTTTTTCTCGGCGCTTCATAGCCTCTGAATATTTGTCCAGTTATAGGACTATGGAATTTAGGGGGAAATGGTATGCGTGGGTTCCCCGCGACAGCGTGATAAGCGTGCGTACAGAACCCAATAGCCCTCCTATTTTTCAGATTTTAACCTAACTCTATCTAGTTATTTACTGTTGGCCCCACTCCGCCTGAATTGCTAGCGAGGGTCTGTCGTGAAAAGGATTCTGTTAAATTAGAAATCACCGCCCAAGCTGTTCAAGCGGGACTTCTAGACGCGGCGGTAGTCGCCGTTGTACTTCTCCATTCTGGCCGTAACTTCGGCTAAATTCCTGATTGACCGCCCCAGCTCGTATCATCCATATCCATCTCGATTTCGTTCTCTATAACCCGCTTTTTATTGATACCTGCTTCCAAGTTGTAGCAAAAAGGCCCTTTAGATGGTGTTGACGTACTGTACTGTAGCAATAATTCTCTTAAACACAACCATGTATTAAACATTCCGGGCGAATTCTTATTTAATTTTTGTTACAGTAAGATCGGGGTGGGTTATCGCGATCGGTTATTGGAACGCCAAGGACGGGGGCCATTATTGTTTCCGTCCCAACTATTAATATTGTCTGGGTATTCGATAAGGGCTTCTACCGGGCATCAAAGGGAAAAAAACCGGTTACAAGAGCACAGGTAATCTGATAACCGTCATAAAATGCCAAAGAGCACTGGAACCTTATCATCACGAGGTAACAGGTTGGTGAGAGGGATTTCTCTCATCTCTGAATGGAAATATTCCAATCCCCATCACCCCTACTTTCCTCAGTTATAAAGTTGGTCACCAGGGCCAGGCGATTAACGGGAAACAAAGGAATTGTCTATTTTTGGTCATTCAGAAATCTGAAAAACACCGATGTTAAGATCAGGAGCAAACCACAGATATCAACACCAGAAGACCATCAAATTCGACCAACCAGGTACATTTATTGTGGGGTTTTGTGTCCGGCCTTCAAGTAGCGAGGCGCGAGCACTAGCTTATTGCACAGCAGGTCAATGAGCTCCCTCGTAAATTTATTGAAAGTTTGATAAAATGTTAAAATAATATTTGAGAAAAACTTGTTTGGATGGAGTTTTCATAGGATCATTGATATATGGTTGGCTCAAAATTGATAATATCTCGCTAGTTGGTCTTTAAGTATTATCAGTTGGGGCAGCCGCTGTCAGATCGTATTTCGGATTTTACCGAAAGGCTTTTCACCTCCGCCGCCAGGGTCAAAGAAGCTGTTTGAAGGAGTCACGCGTCTGTTCAAAAATACTGCTTCTCCTTCATCATCGTTCCAAAGCCTTCCTCGAGAATTTTTACCATCAAATTTAAATCAAAAATTTCAGGTTATCCCAGACACTCCCTATAGCAGAGTATGAACCTCCGAAAGGCTTCCGTTCACACAGTAACGATCGCAGTAAAATCTGTGGTGGACACTGCTCAAAGTCTGCTTTTGACGGTTCTTCCCTGGGCACGAGCGGACCCCCGTTAACCGGGTATTGGTTCTGACTCTTTAACTCCGGTGAATTGTCGACGCCTTTGTATTTTGGCTTCGCGTTATGCCAACTAACACAATTCACGGAATACAGCATTCTTCGTTGGTCAATGAATGATAAATGCCGTGACAACCTTCTTCTTACAACTCTACTTACCAGTATCGAATTCGTAACAAAGGTATCTCTAGTACCACTGCCTACGATATAAACTCCATGGGAGTTCTGTTTGGGGCTGGAAGTTATGGAGACCTGCACGCTGACTGCAATGTAGAAACGTGGCATCACCCCGAACTCTCCATGGTAATTGCGAGGTCTATCAAAACGGATGTACTCTTCGTTTATATCACTTCAAATGCTTCCAACAGTCAAACCCCCAACAGTGGCTGAGCCACGACACTGGAGATAGCTCCGTGGTCTCCGCGTTGATATTTTTTTTGAATTACTTGGCCTGGTTTTGACAGCCTTTAGGGGTTGATTTATGTTTTGAGTTTTTTTAAAACTCGGTTTGAGCATGAACGGAAGAAAAGAGGGTCACATGATCTAACGGAACAACGATATTCCGATTTGTTTCTAGTCCGGATCTCCTTCTCCTTAATCTCTCACCCTACCATCTTCAATAACCCTTGCTCTCTTTCAGTCAACTTGATATTCACGAGGATGACTGGCGGGTCTTCAAGAATTATATCTGGGCGTTATCCTCGTGTGGGTACTTCTCCGATTGCTGACGCGATTCGTGCTCGGCGTGGTGCGCGTGGTCTCACACCGCTCGACGGGGCCCTCCTCCACGTACCGCCTGTCGCTGGTGGTTGGAACTCGCTCCTAGGAGCTATTAGAACGCAAGGCAATCTTCCCGGGAATGTTCGCGAACTCATGGTATGTTCTTTTGTTCTCATCAACACCGCTATTTACAGTTTTGAAGATCCTTCGGGTTGCCGCAATCAATCACGCAGCCTTTGAGTGGATCCACCATGAACACGTCGGGCGTGATTGTGGGCTTAACACCGCTCAGCTTTACGTTATACGGGATACGGTGACCCCACTACCTCCCTCAACTGGGATTCTTTCAGAACTACAGACATCAGCCCTTCTGTTTGCCGACGCGAGCACTCGCGAAGTCAAAGTAAATAAAGCAATCACGGAATCTTTGACCAAGAATTTAGAAATTTGGGCCCGGGGAAAAGACCCGAGCAATGTCGAGGAACGAGTGGAAGATTTACTTGTAGAGGCTGCCGCCATCGTTGGGACCTATAACATGGTCTCTCGATTCCTCGTTTCCCTTGACGTCGCTGGTATGTCTGACAATGAAGTTCCATGGCCACTTGAACGTAAAGAGGTCAGTCATTCTATACCATTGACCCGGACATGGTTGACGTAGATTGGTAAATAGCACTTTGTAACAATTTCGTCGAGCCCCGACTGTACCCATACTATCCACGCTGTTACACTTATAACCTCGCCCACTTCACCTTGGATCGTATTTGCCAACTCACTTCTCACAGACCTCTCCATGTGGGGTTACCTTATTCCCTATCTCATTTCTGACTCGTACAATATTCTTATACATTCTCAACGCGGTCATGGACTCTCTACCCTCCCCTCTACCGAGGCTACAACCATTCCATCACTTGCCTCCGACATCGCAAATCTTCTTAAACAATTGAATATTCCCACTCCCATACACACTGTTGTTGGCGTTTCTCAAGGCGGTGCAGCGGCAATGTCGTTCGGCCGAACCTACCACAACTTGACCCGTAGCGTTGTAATATGTGATACGGCGGCGAAGACGCCAGCAGGAAACAAAGAGGCATGGGCTGGTAGGATCGGGATGGTATATGGGGGCGATATGAGCCAAAGGGCTGAATATGCGTCCAAGGTCGGAATGCTAAAATTAGCTGAGGCAACCGTGCCAAGATGGTTTCCTTCCCCTTCCAAATGTGCAAATAATGAATCTCAGAGAGTGGAGCGGGCACGATGGCTTGCAAAGATGGTGGAAAACACTCCTGTCGAAGGTTTTGTAGCTGGTGCTGGGGCCTTGTCGGATTATGACTTATCACACAGTAAGTGATATTTTCTGTCTCCTTGCCATAGCTTTACACCAGTCCTTTCTGCAGGTGAACAGCCTGGAAATTCGCTCTTCCTTTCCCCCGTTGGACGCGTTTTGCTCGTTGCTGGAAGTCTTGACGGGAATGGCAAAGTCGGCAGTGGCTTGAAGCATCTTTCCGAAGAGTGGAATGCTGAACGTTGTAGGGGAACAAGCCTCAAGCCCCTGGAATATGTGGAAATTGAAGGATCAGGACACCTTCCGATGATCGACGAGACAGAGCAATTTGCAGAGGTACTCGTGGCTTTTTTGAAAGCTCTGTAGCTTTCGCTACCCTGTGGCCATTTTATTTAAATCAAACAGCTGTCACTTTGAATTGGATGTACTCTCGTAACAGAAAAAAGGGAGCTAAGACATGGTAGGTTCCAGGAGAGTGCTATAGGCCGCCTAAATTTTTCGAACGCCTTGCCAACCAGCAACTCCAGGTTCTCGAAATGTAGCTGGAGTCCAAGAAAGTAAGAATTTATTTCCTTGTAATCAGTGCATAAGAATTATGTGTCCTTAAGTCCTTTCAAGATCTGTCCGTCCCCATTCCCGACCTGTGTATGAAAAGGCAACTAGTTTCCCCTCAATCATTTCGCGCGTCCCAATTCTGCTAATCCGACCGAAGATCGCTTCCATCGAATATTACGGGCGCATACCGTATACAAGTAATGGCTCGAACTTAACAACATCAGTGAGTAAAATGGCCTTGTACGGACTGGACCAGTTGCGACGGTTAATTGATTTGGTGACCGCCACAAAGTAATTATATCAACGCGTTCGAAGGGACACGTAACACGAAATATGCCTGATGCTCCATATCCTTGTCCGCGGGTACTGCAAGAGGTCTGGGGTCATGGATTTCCTGAACTTCATATTCGTGAGTGAATCGAAGAATTGCCGCCCCGATCACTGTCAGACAGATCAAACTATGTCTCTAGGTTTACTTATGTAGACGTTGACATGGGCTATGAAGCAACTCGAGGGAAACGCTTGAGATGGTTGTTCCGAGGCCACTCCGGTGGTTTGGCTGGGATGGGGTGTCATAATCATCGATGAATTCTCACTGATCTCCCCGAATACTCAATAATGGAATAGATTTTAGTCTAACAAGACGAAAATGTGCAGATATCAGAATCTTTGTATGAGCCTCGAGGATCGGATCATGAAAGATGTACGTTCCTGTGATTCTAAACGACCCAGTTATTTCGTTCACCAGTCCGCGTGTGTTGTAGTTGATCGGCAACAATGGTGAAACGATCTCCGGAGTTGCACATAGCACCGGGTCTACCGAAATTATTTTTTCGTGCACGATAACACTGTATGTTCATGTGCCACTGTATTCAAAACGTGATATATAACAAGCCTAGTACAAAGACCGGAACATTACATATTCGTTCATAAGTGCCACATCGACCCGGGAACCAATTATCACAAACCACATTACTTGACCTCATCAGCCTCAATAAGTGAAATGGCTTTCTGGGAACGAGGTTTTATTGAACATTTGAATGGTTTGGGGTGACTGCCAGTAAGTTAAACCCATTAAAATATGTTCAAATGTCCGAGACGAAGGGTGTGTATATACCTGATAGTACCAGTGGTGTTCTCATGCACAGGTTCTACGACCACACCATTCTCGACATATTTTGATATATCAAAAACGGCCAATGACATAGCACAAGAGATAAAAATCGAGGCATCGGCAAGGAGTATTCCTGACGTTAAGCAAAGCAGCGGCAAATTATACTTATGATGTACCAGGAGAAAGAAAGTTGGAGGTGCATACCCGGACAGATCCTGGATTATTGTCGTTAAGTAGTTTATAGGGGCAATAGTCAGAACAAAGACCAACCGTCGTCCGAAGCCGAAGGACACTTCCAGTGGATTTGGTTGTGCAGCTTTATCGTTTGATGAGATAAAGCGATCTGGATTGAAGCGTTCAGGATCCGGGTAGACTGTAGGATCGTGAGTCATTTTCCTGTTCCGCACGGTCTATCAGCAAGCGGCGCTGTTTGGGACTCTACATTTGAACTGACCAGATATTTGCAATCACTAATGACCCTTTTGGGATGAAAAATCCTGCATGTACGTCATCCTGGGTAACACGGTGTGGTATACCTAACAAATGAGGTTAATGAAGCTTTATCGAACGGGAGTTAGCATCACGTACTGGTGGGTACTACAACGTTCCAACGATGAACTTCTTTCACAAGAGCGTTTACGTAGGGAAGGTCTTCACGATCCGAGAAAGTTGGAAGCCTGTCGTTGCCGATTACAGCATCAATTTCAGCTTGGGCCTTCTGTAAAACGTCAGGATATAAGACCATAGCAAGGAAGAACGAATATATCATCGACACTGTCTATACAAGTGTTATCAGAGGACCTGTGTTAATATGGTCAACCAGAGACTTACTGTATCAGAGCCTCCTACCAGAGATGTACGATTAGTCCCGGAAGTAAGGTGATAATATATATTGCACCTGCGTAAAGACTCAGTGCACTCCATTTGATATCAAATTCTTCCTCGCTGGTGAGAGAATCTGTTCCAAGTAAAGTAGATGCGAACGAGGTGGAGGCCTTGCCCATGGACTGATGGCTTCTGGTCTAAAAATGGTTCGGCGAAAGAAATAGTAGTGCTCACCATTTGTTGTTTGACAAGCGCATGGGGTCGTTCGGCCATTTCAAAAAGATTCGAAGACCAAAGAGCGACCAGCTTCTTGAACCCAGCACCAGGAAACCAAGATGGGATATAGCGCACTGTAATATAACCCTTATAGGTAAAAGAAAGGGGAAAGAGACCTGACAAAGTGCACTCACAAGCGGGGATAATATCGACCATGAAAGCACCAGGAATCGTGGCTTCTGAAAATTGCTCCATCACAGTGTCTGCAAGATCCACGAGAGGATCGTTGTTCTCCTGGGTTTCATATCCATGAGTGATACGAAGAATAACCGCCCCAGCCATCCTTGTGTATTCGTCAGATGGGGCGCAGTAAACATATCCGGGAACACAGGCAGACCTTCGTACGTGGACAGTGAGTTCATCGGGTTTATATAAGACACGTTTTAGGAACCGGCGCGTTTCAATCTCTCCTAAAGGTAAATGTTGTTCCATTGCCTCATGATTACCCAAGAATTGGTGTATATAACGACGAAAACGACGAAAACGATCGCCGTAGGGCATGAATACCAACGCGTTCTTCCATCCGACAAGTTCACCGCCTAATTGAAGAGTAGGGCGGTCTGAGTAGATTGCACTTTTTTTCTCGAGCATCTCTGTTGCGACTTTGGCAGAGTTTAGGATTATCAATGTTTGGCCAAGAACATTGACTGAAGTAATGTCACCTAGAGCATTGACTATCAGTGACTTGGTATTACCAAACGAACCGAACAACGACCTACCCCAGCGTTCACCCCAGCGCGCAAATGTAAGCCAGTCTTTATCAGATGGCATGTCGAGAATGTTCCCTATCAGAGGCAAACCTTTTGGGCCGGGCGGAAGTTGGGCTGGTTGCTTCCAGCGTCGAACGGAGTCCCTCAAGATAAGTAGAATTAATACAGCCAGGGACAGTTCTACGGTAATTGTGATGTTGAGTTCCATAGTTTCTGTTAGGTATATCGTGTGGAAGAGTAGTGAAGTATAAGTCCAGTGGGGTGACATTTAAATCTGAAAGATGAGCTATAAATTAAGGGATCAGATCGGCGTAACAAAACATATGACAAAACACCACCATCCATAATTTTGGTTCATAACGGTATTGGAAGGAGTTAGTGTGGAGTACGAGGTCATGAGATGTGACCTACATTGACAACAGTCAGCTATGTGCCCTGGAGGTATTCCTATATAGGTAAGACTAATCTAGCAGTTGGAAATGAATCTATCAGTGGATCGCCATAAGGTAATTAACACAACTTTTTCCTGTCATGAATGAAAGTAAAAGGCCAAAATCGAACATAACATCATCGGCTGACGATAAGAGGGTATATTAGAAATGCCGCCATGACAATGCAGTGTTTGAAAGCCCGGTATCCACGGCTATAGCTAAAATTTCAGGAGAATTGTAATACCTCCAAATGAAGGATTCATCCGGGAAGTCGTAGTACAAACTTTTCGAACGAGCTGTCTGCGGTCGCTGGCTGCATACTCCGAAATTTCATTTCAAATCGAAATTAGCGCATAATGATTTATTAGGAACTTTGCTGGTTGTGGAATAGTTGTTCCCATGAGCGTGAGACTACTGTGTATGATACCACTGTAGACCCAGATGAGGAGTCAATCAAAGATAAACGAGATATATATAATCACACCTGGTACGGAAATATATATCTCATACGTTCTTATGTAAGTTAACGCTGGACGATATTCACTGATTGCGTTAATAATTTTCATCAATTTTTATGAGCGATGCAGCTTTGTGTGAACGAGGCTTGATAGAACATTTGAATGGTTTAGGGTGGCTGTCAGTATAGTAGACTATAATTAAAGTTCTAGAGAAGGCAGCATAAAATGTGAGCGTACCTGAGGGTCCCACTAGTGTTCTCGTGCTTGGGTTCCACGACTACACCATCCACGACACACTTCGAAATATCAAAAACAGCCAGTGACGTTGCACAGGAGATGAAGAGCGAGGCATCAGCGAGGAGTATACCTAGACGCAATCCAAAATTAAACTGCACAGTAACAAATTACAAGAAAGTTAAGGATAAGTACCTGGACAGATCCTAAGTTACATGCGTTAAATTGGTTGATGTGAGAATTAGGGAAAATGCCCAACCGTCGTCCAAATCCGAAGCACACCTCTAACGGGTCTGGCTGAACGATTCCCCCTTCCGACGAGATAAAGCGACTTGGGTCAAAGCGTTCTGGATCGGGGTATACTGCGGGATTGCGTGTCATTTTCCTGTTCCGAGCAACATCGTATCAATCAATGATGTGATAAAGTTCTCGGATTTAGCTAACCAAATATTTGTGATCACCAACGATCCTTTCGGAATGAAGTATCCTGCATGGACATCATCTTGGGTAACGCGGTGTGGTATGCCTAGGTAAACAGGGTGAACGAGTAAGTTTTATTGCATGAAAGGCTGGTCAACACATACTACTAGGAACCACAACGTTCCAACGATGGACCTCCTTCACGAGGGCATTTACATAAGGGAGCTCGTCACGGTCGGAAAACGTTGGAAGCCTGTCGTTGCCAACCATGGCATCAATTTCAGCTTGAGCCTTCTTTAGAACGTCGGGATAAAGGGTCATGGCAAGGAATAATGCGTATATCGTCGATACAGTCTCATTGAGTATCGTTAGAAGGTTATGTGGGATCCGCTGACTTGAAACATACCGTATCAAAGCCTCCTGTGAAGGGCGTTTGGTCAAGACCAGAAGACAACTAATGAAAGCGATCATACCTGCATATAAACTTAATGCACTCCACTTGATATCAAGCTCTTCCTCATTGGAAAGAGATTCAGTTTCGAGAAGGGTAGATGCGAAAGAGATAGGAGCTATTCCGTCAGACTAACGATTTACTTGGTCAACATGTGGCTGCCCAAGAGGGGTGGTACCCACCATCTGACGTTTGACAAAAGTATAAGGTCGTTCGACCATTCCAGAAAGGCCAGCAGACCAAGACGCAGCGAGTTTCTGAAATCCAGCTCCAGGAAACCAAGACGGGACGTGGCACACTAGAAAGAGTTCACTAATTAATGGCAAGAAACGAAGAGGACCTCTTACGAGCAGGGATAAGGTCGACCATGAAGGCCCCAGGAACAGTGGCCAGAGAAAATTGTTCCAGGACCTTGTCTGCGAGCTCCACAAGAGGATCGTCATTCCACCGAGTTTCGTATCCATGAGTGATGCGGAGGATGATTGCCCCGGACATCCTTGTATATTTATCAGACAAGGAGTAATGTGTTTATCTAGGAAGCGACGAACTTTCGGATGTGGAGGGAGAGATCTTCGGGCTCATCTAGGACGCGACGCAGAAATCGATGTGCCTCGATCTCTTCCAAAGGCAGGTATTGACTCACTGCCCCGTTATTTCCCATGGCCTGATGAATGTAACGGCGAAAGCGGCGGAAACGGTCACCGTAAGGTATGAAGACCAAGGCGTTTTTCCAACCAACGAGTTCACCGCCCATTTGTAGGGTAGGACGGTCGGAGTAAATAGAGCTCTTTTTCTCTAGCATCTCTGTCGCTACTTTCGCAGAATTTAAAATTATCAAGGTCTGTCCGAAAACATTGACCGAAGTAATATCGCCTGAGGCAATATATGTCAGAAGTATAACACTGAATGAATTGAGTTGACCTACCCCACTTTTCTCCCCAGCGCGCAAATGTAAGCCATTCTTTTTCCGTAGGCATATCGAGGATATTCCCTATTAAAGGTAATCCCTTAGGGCCAGGAGGGAGGGCGGCGGGTTGCCTCCAACGTTGGACAAGGGTCCTCAAGAGAAGTAGGGAGAGAAAAGTAAGAAGTAATTTCGAGATGGATATGATAGTCATTATCCCTGTGACGTATGGTATGTAATGTGGAAGAACGAACATGATGGGGAGGGGAAGCTGTTGTAATTTGTATACGTGCGATAACTTGGCCCATTATAACGGATAGAGTACGGCAGATTATGGGACAAAGAGGAGCCAAGGAGTGGCTTACTCCGTGTTACATTCTGAAAGGAGTGTGTTAGCACAATTACAATGCGTTGAATTCGGAGGTACACCACACCGAGGTGGTCAGCCCGATAGATAAATCAAGGCCATCTCCCTCTGTGAAGGAGCAATACTTACATAGTTGGACCAGTTTAGTTTCTCGAGCGGATCTGTCCATTGGCCGCCGGAGACTTTTTGGAGCATCCCTTCAGGGCTCAAACACCCGGGGATCATTAGAATTTCTTGGATACTGGTTATCCATCGCTGCAATTAAAAGCATGGGGGCAGCTACAAAAAAAGAAATAGATGTAAAATGTTTAACCCTGGATCATTATGCAGGCGGATTCGTAGTTACTCGCGGCCGCTGTAGAAACGGATCTAAAATTGATAGATCGCGTGGTGTTTTGCAGAATATATGTCGTTGATGCTTGTCGGATTGTGTACACGCTATGTCGAAACAGATATTTGTTGTCCTTGGAAGTGAGAAATGTGTAGGACATAAATGTAAGTTCGAACAGAAAGCCGATCCCAAGGACATGAGATAAGTAATAAAGTTTAGTATAAAAACAACCATTTTGGTTTCCTCCATATAGATAGCGAATTAACACTAAACAATAACCACGAACCGCATTAGTATTTGACCTCGTCGGTTTGAATGAACGATTTGGCGTTCTAAAAAGAGGTCTGATAAAGCTCTTGGATGGTTCAGGGTGGCTGACACAAAATAGGTCCATTAGTATTCTCAAACATGTGATAATACGATTGGCTCTGGATCGCGCTGTTTTCGGTGTGTTTCAATATGTGAGATACAGCAAGGGATATGGCGCAGGAGAAGAGTGAGGCATCGTCGAGAAGCAAACCTAGGTCAAACCAGTCATTAAAACTGCAATGTTAGACGAACGAATATTCAAGTACCAGGGAAAACACTAAATTGACTTTATTCGTTGGGCCGTAGGAGGTTTGACAAGAAATTCTAACTGTCGTCCAAATACGAAGACAACCTCTGTTGGGTCAGGTTGGATCACTTTGTCTACTGATGGGACAAAACGGCCCGGATTGAAATATGCAGGATCTGGGTAGAACTCGGGGTTGTGTGTCGTGCTCCTCATACAAGCCATGTATCAATTGTCGGTGCTACAGATATTGCGATCAACCGTTAAATTGACCATATATTTCCAATCACTAGTGACCTCTCGGAATAAAATATCCATCGTGGGTATCATCCTGAGGACCGCGGTGTGGGAAACTTTAAGTAAGTATAAAGTTTCATTGATGTAAGATGATGATGAATCACATACTTGTTGGGATTACGATGTTCCAATGGTGAAGAGCGTTCACATAAGGTAGTGATCCGCAATCGGAAAAGCGGGGAGTCAGCACCAACCACAGTACCAGTTTCGGCCTGTACCTTCCTTAACACTCCGGAGTGAAGGGCATCGGTAAGGAAAAAAGCGTACATTATTGATACAATATGACAAAACAACATCTCAAGGGACGTTCGTAGAACCATTGAACATAGGCGCGCCGTGCTAGAGCCATCTGAGATAGCGGCTACGATTAGATATGGATGTGGTCCGATGAAGAGATCACGCCTGCATAGGAGGTCAGAATCGCCCCATTTGGTGTCGGGCTCTTCACGCCACTAGTGTGAGATCCCGTACCGAGCTGGCCAGAGATATGAGAGGGCTGTGTCAGCAGACTTATCATGCCTGGAGTAAATGAAGTTGACTGCATGGAGGAGATACCTATTATCTATCGTTTGACAAAATCTTAGGGCTGTTCCACCATTTTGTTAGAATCAGATGATCAACTTAATGCGATTTTCGCCTATGTCGAAGATCGTGTCCGCATATATGAAGTCGATCTTGATGGCATTGCTGTAATGTCAAGGATGTCAAATTTCTCTGTTGGGCCAAAAGTACGCCACGGTTCCTTGTATCATCGGTCTTCTCGGTTCGATAGTTGTGCCCGAGCGTTAAGCGGAGGGGAAACCCTGAGATATAGACCAACCATCGGCTTTGGGAACTATAATGAGGCACTGCCAGCACGTACGTATGCAGCTGAAGCACACAAGAAAAGTCACGTGGATTTATTTTGAGGGCGTGACTTCTAGGGCATACCAGTGTGTCACGGTGGACCCAATACCCACCTGTGCAGCATCTCGATGGCTACCGCCACCAACACATATCCTACAATAACCATTGACCTGGTAAGTCTTTTTTGATCGCACTGAATTGGGCATTATGATGACCCTTCTGCAGATATTAGACCGTCTATCAACCAAGGATGTTCTTCGGGGGGTGCTTCACTCAATTCTGTTCCATCGTTTATTCGGAACCGTAAAACCTCAGACATTTGAAGTGCTCGACATTACCATGGTAAGTAGCATATTCTTCCTTTATCACAGGTTGTGCCGTATCTGTTAAATATCTATCCAGCCGGGGGTGGAGGACATGGAAATGGAGCAACTTGTGAACGAGAAGGTTGACGCTTTTTGGAAAGGTATTGAAAGTGGATCTAATAAGCGTGGCCGAGTGAGTAAGGTTATCATCTCCAACAATCTTTTCTTTTCTTATCCTTGTTGCTCAGATTACAGTGACTTTCTCCGAAAAACGGCCAAAGAAATCATGGTTCCAAGTTTATATGGGTGAGGAAGAGGTTCCGTGGGAGCAGTGGTTCGTTTATCGATCAAGATCGTCTCCCATGTTCTGACTTTGGCCCAGGATAATAAATGCTGAACTTCGACAACCCAAAAGTGACAGAGGTGGGTTCTCAAGTATTATAGTGGAGACTTCTACTAACGCAGGAACTTAGATCGGTTGGCCTTCCACACAGAGATCGCCACCACTCTTACCAACACGGTCCACATGATGCTCTCGCACACATCATCTGAGAGAGGACGTACAGCTGTGCCTCCAATTACGGTTGCTGCCGGAATTTCACCATTCCCTATTTCGATATCAGTGTCATTTGGTGGGGTGGATGTTGGCTAGGCCATGGACTTCATCCCTGTACATTACTCTCCCTGTTGGTTTTGTAGGTCCAGCCAGCTACCATGTACGTGTTATAAAAATGTTGTATATGCCAAGCTGATATGTAGCAATTTAGGCTACCCGAGAGACGAGTAAATCGTACTTACAATCAAAACGTACATGTGTCCGACAGTGCTCACTTGGGCGGTCAAATCATAATCCATAGCTTGGAGTCGCCCGATATTCAAGGCACTTAGTTACGACATGGGTGATCTAACGCCAAACCTCCTATTTCTCAGTGAAACCTCGGTCCCCAAGGTACTGCCACAAAAAGAGGATCGATTTGTGCACCATGCCTAGGGATATCCGGCACAATATGATAATTGGCACGTGCTAACTACCAACTGATCAAACCTAGATGTTTGACAAGGATATTTGTGTGATTTAGGGTGCATTTTAAAAGCACATATTATTTGTAATTAGTTTTATAATTATGTGTGATCTTGTTGAACTTGTGATTCCAGCCAATTTCGGCCCATATTGGGTCAGCACAGCCACCTCCGGCAACATCCGGACTGAAAATTTCGTGGCTCAACTTTTTGCTTCGACAACTTTGATCATTTTCCCCCCTCTCTTTACTACTCTCACCTCCTACATCCAGGCTGCTACTACTTCTCGCACAGGCAACACACCGCAAGCCCAGACCTCCTCCTCCCCTCTGTTGAGGGATGTGAGGCTTGCAGGATGGCAGGGAGCAAGACAAGTGAGGAGGGGGGGATTTTTGGGGAGAGTTTTGGGGGAGGAGGGGGGAGTTTCAGTGAAGGGAGATTTTCGTGGGGGGATTTTTTTGTGGGAGGGGGGATTTTCATGTGGGAGGGGAATTTTCGTGGGAGGGAGGTTTTTCGTGAGGGAGGGGGGGGGTTTTGGGAGGGGGGTTTCATGGAGGGCAGGGTTTTGTGGAGGGATTTTCAGACGAGGGGGGGGATTTTCTTATAGAGCTACACCAGGTGAGTAACCTACATCTACATATCTATACCTCCCCTCCTCCCCTCCCC
>MU150262.1:65261-79241 GCA_015584075.1 Collybia nuda
TGGTGGGGTGGATGTTGGCTAGGCCATGGACTTCATCCCTGTACATTACTCTCCCTGTTGGTTTTGTAGGTCCAGCCAGCTACCATGTACGTGTTATAAAAATGTTGTATATGCCAAGCTGATATGTAGCAATTTAGGCTACCCGAGAGACGAGTAAATCGTACTTACAATCAAAACGTACATGTGTCCGACAGTGCTCACTTGGGCGGTCAAATCATAATCCATAGCTTGGAGTCGCCCGATATTCAAGGCACTTAGTTACGACATGGGTGATCTAACGCCAAACCTCCTATTTCTCAGTGAAACCTCGGTCCCCAAGGTACTGCCACAAAAAGAGGATCGATTTGTGCACCATGCCTAGGGATATCCGGCACAATATGATAATTGGCACGTGCTAACTACCAACTGATCAAACCTCTCTACGATGTTCTATTCGTTCGCTTCCGAGCGATCATCAATTTTCAAGACATTTTATATTTGACCAAGGAAGCCTTCACGACCTCGTTCCAGTTAACTACAATGAGCGACGGCCAAAATTACGCTCAAGAATTCGGGATCATATCTATACCCGCTGCAGCTATCTTCGCGGCGGTCTATGTTCCCTTATTGGTCTGGTTCATCCGACAATCGTACAAGCTCAGAACCTCCGTCTTCTTCAGCTTGTCCCTATTCTGTGCTAGTAGGTACCTTCTTTGAATGTCAAACCCCTCTTTTCATGACATCCCTTTCTTTAGTTCGTATAGCTGCATTTGTCATCCGTGCTATACTGGCTGGCTCAAACAAAGCGGGACAAAACGTTGGGCTCTTAGCTGGTGATCAAATCCTCTTCAGCGTCGGATTTTTTGGGCTCCTATATTCTGCATATACACTTGTTCTCGATAGGTTCGAGCCTTTGTCTATCCTAACCTTATTTTTGTCTCATTGATTTGGTCTCAGAGAGACTATGTCTGATACTCCTCCAAGCCGTGGAATCATCTCGCAAATCATGCGAAACCGAAGATTATATCGCATGGCGCTCTTCATCGCCATCGGATTGGGAACGTCTGGACTTTCTTTAGTTGAGGGTACCAACTCAGGTGATACGAGCATTGGGAACAGTTTGCACATGGCGAGCACTATCATGTTTCTTGTCCTCGTGGCGTTGTTAGCATATCAAACTTTCATTCTTGCTAGGCTTGAGTTGAAAGGTACAAACTAAATATCCGAGATACATTATATGGTTTACTAATACAATTCTCTCCAGGGGGAGGATACAAGCAATCTACAAGGACATTCGCGGCGAAATATGGGATGTATATATTACTTCTTATATCAGTGCTTCTTCTCATCAGAGAAGCCTTCGCCACTGCTACCATGAACGACCTATCCAAGCAAAACAATGAACACTTCTGGTACCCACTCGTAGCACTTCCTGAAGTTCTCGCTGTTCTTTTGTACACCACACCCGGCCTTATCCCCTCTCGTGCCGAGATGCAAGCAGCGAGGAGGCCCAAGGTAATTCTTCCAAATTTTAGTACTTCGAAAGTTGCCATAACAACTGGAGATGCGCCCTAATAACGATCATCTTTGAGAGATAGTACATAAATTCAATATAGTTATTTATACAGATACAACATATTATACATATCTTGTTCGAACTCAGATACCCCTCCATTCAAAGCCCTTGGACAAGACAAACGTTGACTTCAGCGGTAACTTGTCACTGCTAGTTCCAACCTGGATTATATATTGTCCTTTCTCAACAGTCCAGGTGGCAAAGCGAGCGTCCCAATATGAGACGGCATATTTGTCCAGAGTAAGTTCAACACGCTGGCTCTTTCCGGGCTGGAGATCATACACCTTAGCAAACGCCTTTAGTTGGAGGGGAGGATGCGTAAGGTCCGATGTTGTAGGGAGCGAGACGTAGAGTTGTACGATCTCGGATCCCGTGACAGAGCCGGTATTGGTGGCGGACAAAGATACAGTCAAGCTGAAGTCGCCATTGGCGACGGTGGGCTCAGTTAATTCCAGGTCAGCGAGCTCGAACTTCGTGTACGAAAGCCCGAAGCTGTATTATCGTAGTCAGCCACGAAAGCAAGGGATACATAAAGGGATTTACCCGAATGGGAAAAGAGGTTCAATCTTACGGTGTTGATAATGCTTATAGCCCTGTTTATTGCCATCAGTAAAAACGTAGTAGTTAACACGAAGTATAGTGTACCCACCACAAAGAGGTCTTCGGCGTAACGAACCTTGCCATTCTCTGAATGGAAGTGGCCATGTGCGGGGACGTCCTCCAGAGCCTTGGGGAAGGTCAAGGAAAGTTTCCCAGAGGGATTATGCTTGCCAAACACGACGTCGGCGATGGCGTCACCTGTTGCGTTACCAAGGTACCAAGAGTGGACAAGGCCAGCAACAGAATCTACCCAAGGAAGGGTGATCGCAGAACCCTTTGGTAGTGACATCAGAAAAATTTCTTCTTCCGTAAGACATTTACGTACAGATTGAGTAACCACAATCGTCCTGGGATTGGCGGCGGCGACTTTGGCAATGAGTTCGTCAGTTCGGCCGGGCAAGGCCAAAGTGGTGCGATCATAGCCCTCAGTCTCCCAGTCAGCGTTGAGGCCCACGATGGCGATGACAGCGTCAGCTTCTTTGGCAAGCTGAACAGCCCTGGCCATCTCGTCATCAGGGTTAATGACCTCTGCACCACCTAGGCGCACACCGGGATTGCTTTTATAACATAAATGGTAAGCAACTTGAAATGGGCTGGAAATAAAATAAAAACATACCTGTCCATGACAGCTTCGTCCTCGTCACCATCTGCTGGCCCACGGACGTTGCAGTACTCGACAAAGATGTTGTGTTTCTGGTTAGCTTTAAGGGAGACAACCCCACGCTCTTCAACAGATCCGACGCCAAAGAATGAATCTCCACGACGTTGACGGGTCCAGTTGTCGATGATGAGCTTTCCATCTACGTATAGCTATGGTAATCGTTAAGTTGATTTTGCATAAGAGAAAATACGAAGTTAGCTGACTTTGGCACGACCCGCAGTGGTCAACCCAAACTCAAAATCGACATCGTATGGGCGAGGTTTCAGCTGACCACGCAGGCGGAAAGACCATTTGCGGGTAATGCCCTTGGGCGTAGAGGTGCTGATAAAGATGCGAGTCTCATCAACCACCCGTGTCTCGATGGGCTCCTCCACCGGCGTCATGCTGTCATCGTCAAGATGCGTATGCCATGAACCGACCCAACCCCGTTCGCCTGTTTCAGTAAACAACTCGTAGTCAAGAGAAGGCATTGTCATATACGCTAAAGTGGCTCAGGGTCAATTTTATATCAAGAGCCTTCAACGGAGTCATGCTTGCCTCGTGCCCCTTCACTGTAAGTGACCTCAACATCCTTGTGCTCAGATAAGGCATTGACAATCCCATCATAGGGAGAGATGTAATACGAGGCTTTGAGCGCTGCTGAGCCTCCACCAGAGAGAACGGTAGCCTTTGCATTTCCGCCGACAATGGCAATCCTCTTCATGCCCTGAGGATTGAGAGGAAGCACACCTCCCTCGTTCCTGAGGAGGACGATAGACTCGGCAGCGACACGTCGCATGAGGGCCTTGTCCTCGTCACTCTCAACTGTACGCTCTTCGCCATCACCATCGAGGATCTACCATCGCGGATAAGTGAGAGTTCAAAGGCACGATGAGAAAACGTACCTCGGGGGCGCCCTTAGCGCACTTTTGCACAAGATCAAGCACAGTTCGTGCACGTGCCTTAATATCTCGAACAGTGAGTTTCCTGGCCTGGATCGTGCGGTTCATGAGATCGAGCGTACGCCATTTGTTGGTACCAGGCATCTCGAGGTCCAGACCAGCCTTAATGCTGGTATCAATGCTGTAAATACCAAACCAATCACTCATGACCTATAGGATTGTCAAGGAGCGCGTCGTGAGAGAACATAAGGATGTGTACTCACAAGGCCCTTGTAGTTCCATTCATCTCGGAGGACCTTCGTGAGCAGAAAATGGTCCTCGGAGACATGTATACCGTTGACGCGATTGTACCTATGGCCAATTTGTTTAAGCTGGATGACTGAGAGCGTAAGTGCTTACGCAGTCATGATAGACCATGGAGCAGCGTATTTATGCGCTAGCATGAAGGGCATGAGGTAGATTTCGCGAAGGGCTCGATCGCTCATGATGCTATCGTACCCCTGCCTGTCGTTTTCTTTGTCGTTGCCGCTGTAAGACTATTAGGGCGAAGACACTTCGAAACTTTTTGAATCATACACAAAGTGTTTAATAGTAGTACCAATTCCACCCTTCTGTACACCATTGACGTAGGCAGCTGCTAGCATCCCCGAGAGGTATGGGTCCTCTGCAAAGCTTTCAAAACTCTGCGAGGATGGTCAGCACGAAGCCGTAAATGTGCATGGCCAGGGACGTACCCGGCCTCCGAGCGGATTTCGCTGGATATTACAAGTGGGGGCAAGGATAACAGAAGCCGCACGGAGCTTCGCCTCTGGTGCCAATAACTTCAATCCAACTTCCTCGATGAGCTTAGTATCCCATGTTGCACCGAGAGCAGTCGACGACTGGAGCGTGTTCAGCGAGTCGATCACCATAAAACTACGCTGAGACTTACGGGAAGGCACTTAGCAGGTGTACCCATAAAGAAGTGGTTTCCGCGAACGCCGTTTGGTCCATCGCTGACCTGGTATCCGTTCAAAACTTGACAGAGATATCCAGGCCATCTGGACACGTACTTTGATCGCTGGAACTCCCAGCCTCTCCACTTTATGAGTATGCCAGAACCCGACACCGGCCGTCAAAAGAATAGCCTCGTCTGTCGTCAAGTTTTCGACGATCTCGTCGATGTTCGCGTTGGCGAAGTCCGAGGGCGCCATCGTTCAGTTCTTGCTCGTTTTAGCTGGTTTTTGGGCCCAAAAAAAGTACGATGAAAGGGGAATCTGTCTGGATGATTAAAATGGGCACTATATAAGGGCCCCTGGTGGATACCCATTCCATCTTCATCTTGGGGTAAATGGTTAGGGACAAGAGGATATCCGATAATTATCCGTGTGTACCCGAGAAAGCTCCGCTCCACGCTTTCCTTCTTACCCTCACCTGACCCATAAATTTGCTGTGCAAGGAGCTTGAAAAGCTTCATACACATCTTTATTTGGATGCAGAATTACGTATCTATATTGGAGGACGCTAGAGGAGGAGTGGGTAAGCCCGCTGACATTGTTCTATTCTGTTCTTTTCCTAATTCTGGACAATTACTCTCCCGCAGTCCCCAAGGATCCTGTCGAAACGTGCGCTGAAAATACCGAATGGACTGAAGACGTCTTCTTGTGGGATTAGATGAACCATAAAGTTCATATCTCGATTTTCCTATTCTCAGGAAACATCGAATGCAGCTTTACACCGTGAGGTTCGCGAGTCATGTCTCCCGAACTACCCCTTGTTTGACTTACAGAAGCTCAGGTATACATTTTCCAAAACTGACTTAGAAATGGTAAGATCAAAGGAGATATGGCAAATTCCCAAGACTTTCCCGGGCCTTCACTCCACCGAACGAATGAATTCGAAATCCAGGGACCAGAAGGATAACCAACCCCTCTACTCTCGCGTGGTCTATGCCGCTCCGACTATCCGAACTCAATCTTGACAAAAGACTACAAACTATGACCAATTGCTCAGATGCTCGAAACATCAATATAACAGCTAGTCTCCTGTATTTTTCCGGACGGATACTGGGAGGGCGATTGACGGTATAAATTGGTGGTTCTTTGTTCCTGTAATTTGTTCCTATAACTCCCCTCAAGTGACTCTTGGTACTCTTCAACACCACTTAACTGCCGGCTACACGCGTGCACCATATGAATGACCAGAGACCCCGGATCAGCTTATGCTTTAATCCAAGCTTCCTTGACGAAGACTTATCGTTGTTGAATTTCAATCGGGCATCTCCGCGTATCCAAGCTCAAGCCTCGAAGTCAACATCACGGTGACCATCTGGCCATTGCTCAATCTGAACAGATTATCGGAAACATCCATGGTATGACGCCAAATCTTCGGGTTTTGGGGTGTTGTAGTGTGGTCGGCCCACTGCTGGCTAAGGATTTCCGGGCCCTCTGACAACCTGCTACGATCTCCCCCGAATGAATCGAAAATTAGTTCTCCTGGAAATACCACGCTTAGTGACATTCACTTATTCCCAGCGGCCCTTTGTGACTCAACTTTAATACTCCTCGTAACGACATAAACTCAGTTCAACCTAAATAACAATAATGCATGGTGTTGACGCTCTTCTTTATAAGCTAAGTTCATGGCTGTGTACCTCGTACCAAATATATTCGGCTTAGGATAAACTCTAGCGTACTAATAGTAATACGCTCTTGACCACACTAAGAAATTCATATACATACTATTGAATTAGAGAAGAATGAGATAAATGAAAATCATCACCCATGTCCGGTTTCCAAAAATAAATATACATACTATGTTGGAGGAAAATGAGAGAGCACAGCCACAAACCCGTCGGTTGAACAAAATACAAGACTCTGATCACGCCTTCAAATATGAATCATAAGAATTCAGCAACAGCCGAAGCATCAAGCAGACAATCCCCTCGCCTTTTACTAGGGGATTCCGTGCTGCTTCGGCATTCTAATGTTGCTCATCAATCTTTGGAACCTTCGCTCCTCGCGAGCTTTGAAATTTTCATGTTTTGCAACTTGCTACTCATTACAACCACCATATTATTTTTACGAGACAAAACAAAGTAAAACGACGTGTCACCGAGAAGAGGATGCATTGCTTGAAAATTTTTACATAAGTTGCGACACACTATTTTGTTGTCTACTTCGAGGAGTTCCAGCTAACATGTCTATAAGAACCAAGCAGCGACTCGACCGTGAAAGTGGTAACGCGATGCGCGTTTTCGAGATGTGGTGCGGGATTGTGCAATACCTTTCATATCGTAAACAATCTGAAGGTACGATAATGTGCTTATCAAGGCCACACGTACTGTTGATCATGTCCTGAGAACAAAGTCTATGAATATAGACACAAATGAGGACGTCCAATAAAATTGATGCTTGTAGGTTCTATTAATTTTGATGATCATTTGACTCATCGATACTGCTCAAGTCCCCGTGGTCACACGCTTGTGGGGAAGAGTATAAGGATGCACCATTTATAATCTCTAAGATCCAAATAACCAGTATGTCACTCAGAACCCTATCGAATTCAGAGAACGACAGGTATGTACAACATTTTGACTTTCAAATAAATTTCTACAACTTGGCTAGCCTAAGCGCTGCGAAAGGAGAACCTTACCTCCCTCCCCTGCCCGCATCCACTACACCCCAGTCATGCGCGACCTTTACACCTGCGCCGCTCGATGGTTCCTTCTCCCTCTCCGGAATAGTCGAATGGAATATGCTTAAAAATGGTGGCCATCCTTTTTTCCTTTATGCAAGCGGGGCCGGCGGTGGCAACTTGCATTCGATACAATGGTCGGAAGCCGCTAGAGCTATGAGCAGGGCAGCAAAGATTGTGGAGAGGCGCATTGGTGCCCCCATAGACACTGACAAAACAATAGTTGTTGCGACATTGGCGTCTATAGGCTAGTCCATTTTCTACCAATCTTGTCGAGGTGCTTATTGAAGATTAGATCTCATCTCGTACTTAACAACCTTTTTTGGAATCATACGAGCTAATTGCGTTCCTTTCCAAATGTCGCCACGCAACTCTCCTACAGCTGTCGCGCATCTGCTTGTGAACACAGGAGCGAGGCATGTCTTGGTAGGGCGTGATCAGGCCATAAAGGACGTCGCCAAGCAAGCCGTTGCTATTATTTCTGAGCAGCATCCTGAGGTAACCGCACCTGAGCTTTCCGAGATACCTTTTTTCGATGAGCTTTTCCGAGGAGACGAACCTGACAGCGATATTCCGCTACGTCGGAAACAACCTGATAGCCTGGCATTCCTTTTGCATTCGTCAGGTAAGGCCAAGGGACTTATGTGGTCTTCTGCGTGCTGATCCGCAAACAGGATCGACGGCTTTTCCTAAAGTTATTCCATGGACGGAACGACATGCGCTCGAAGTTGGGTTGGCGCCTTTTTTCGGTTCGCGTAATCTTTCGGGAAAGAAAATGTCTGTACATGGGCTGCCCTCATTTCATGGATTTATTATTGGAAAAACGCTTTTTGCAGTAAGTCAATCTCTTTTCTTCCTCAATTAAAGGAAGTGCTGATAACTGGCTTAGATGACAAGTGGATATATACTGAGCCCCTTTGAACCATGCTGGCCTCCAATTTCTCCAACACCAGAGAACTGCTTCGAGGGGATTAAGGCTACTGGATCAGATCTTACCATGTGTGTACCCTCGATGATTGAAGTAAGTCCAATTTTTATTGTCGTTTCAAGGCTAACATGCCTTCAGGCTTGGGCAACCAACGAAGACTATATCAAACAATTCGCTACCATGGACGGTATCGTGCGTATGTCTTCTGTATTGGTGGGGGAAAATACTGATAGTCATTGTGATTAGATATTTTCCGGAGGGCCTTTATCGAAAGAAACGGGAGACAAGGTTTCGGCAAAAGGTGTCAAAATCTTTAACCTACTCGGGGGGTATGTCTCTCACCTTGATGCTCATGCTCTCCCAATAAGTCCGATTTATTCAGTACGGACATCGGTCTTGTGTCAGAATATCTCCCAGGTATGGTCCTTCTAATGGCTTTAACATGATGTTCGAGACGAGACTGATCTACCACGACAGTGGATGTTGATATGGATTGGGAATACATCAGCTTTACAGAGTGGGCTGGGATGAAAATGATCCCATATGGTGACAATACCTTTGAATATGTTATGTTGGTGAGCATATTCATATATTCTACACGGCGTTTCTGATATCAAAACAGGAATCCCCATTTTGTACTCTTGGGGTTGTGAACACAACGATCAACGATCGCCCAGCCTTTGCAACTTCTGACTTGTTTATACCACATCCCACGAAACCCGGGTTTTGGAAGCTGTTTGGGAGGAAAGACGACCAGATCATGCACAGTAACGGTGAAAAGGTATATACCTCTTGTCATTCGAAACTTTTATCCCTTTATCGTTGTACGACCAGACGAACCCCGGTCCTCTAGGTAAAAATAGTTCTTCAATTGTATCAAGATTAACTAACAAATTGACTAGAACACATCCTTAGTAAAGATCCGCATGTAGCATTCAGCATAATGTTTGGACGTGGAAGATTTAACGCCGGATTTATCGTCCAGCCAAGTCCTGAATGGAGTGTTGATCCCAAGGATGAAGCTACTGTAGCCGAATTTAGGAACAAGATATGGCCAACGGTGGAGAAGATGAATAGTTACGCACCGCAACACTCGAGAATTTTCAAAGAGGTATAGTGTTCCTTGGTGGGTATAGTGCTGGTGATGATTTAATTGTACTCCAGATGATACTCCTCGCTTCTCCGACAAAGCCGTTCCCCCTCACAGCTAAGGGCACCCCTCGCCGCGCACTAATTGTCAGTGATTATGAGGAGGAGATCAATGCTTTGTATGACACAGTAGAGCAAAGCACGCAAGCTGCCCCGGACGTCGCGGTGATTGGGTGGGGCGAGACCGAGACAAGATTCTTCGTTAGGGCTGTCGTTACAAAGGTGATGGTAGGTCGAGGAAACCCGAGCGACGACGACGATCTATTCCAGTTTGGGTGTGATAGGTGCGTGGGCCCATTTCATCCGGTCAACTAAACGCAAACCTTAGTCTAGCCTGCAAGCAACGTGGATCCGGAACACACTTCTCCGCGTTCTGCGAGATTCAGCAGAGATCGAGATACGTAT
Source organism: Collybia nuda (assembly GCA_015584075.1). Taxonomy (NCBI): domain Eukaryota; kingdom Fungi; phylum Basidiomycota; class Agaricomycetes; order Agaricales; family Clitocybaceae; genus Collybia; species Collybia nuda. The sequence goes on from MU150262.1 coordinate 75,116, forward strand.
CGAAATGGACAATTTCGTCTATCGCTATCCAACCATCAGAAGCCTTGCGGGGTATATAAGTCGGCTTGCAGCTGGAAGTGGCACTGAGAGTGGGGATGCTACGGAAAGTAAGGTCCAACAGATGGTGGAGATGGTGGAGAAATATACCTCCGATCTGCCTGCTTCGCGTTCATTCAAATTAAAAAATACTACCGGTAAAGAGATAGTCTTACTCACGGGTCCAACCGGTGCCCTGGGTTCTCATATCCTTTCACGCCTACTTGCAAGAAAAACTATTGATAAGGTTATTGCACTTGGGCGAAAGGCGATCTCTGGGATTTCCTTACACGCGCGACTTATTTCTGATTTTCATGAGAGGGGCCTGGATACGTCGTTATTGAACGACAAGTTGGTTTTGCTCGAAGGTGACCTTTTTAGAGAGAAGTTTGCACTGACAGAAGAAGAGTTCGAGGTGAGTAGGAAATTATTATCAACAGAAACTATCCATACACTAAAACTCTGGATAGTTAACAAAAGGCACCACATCTGTAATCCATAATGGTATGTGTTTGGTTTCGCCTCTTGGTGGCGCCAGCTTATACAGGAGTAGCATGGCGTGTCGATTTCAATCTTGGTTTACGATCCTTTGAATCCAACGTCAAAGGTTTACGAGGCCTTCTTGATCTTTCGTTAACCTCAGGTCCAAAAAAGTTCTTCTTCCTGAGTAGTGTCAGCGTACTTCATCGTATGTCCTTTGCCATATAATTTCTCCTCCCCTAATCCGGCTCGGATAGTCGCGCCACTTGACGTTGATTTGGATGAGGACTTCGTGCCGCCCGGGTGGGCTTCTGCAAATGGTTATGCGCAGTCGAAATGGGTTGCAGAGAGGATTCTGGCGAAAATGTCCACACAGTTTTCGTCATTGAAGCCGACGGTGATTAGAATCGGTCAACTTTCTGGTGGGTCCAACGGAGCTTGGAGTAAGCACGAATGGATCCCTGCGATAGTGCAGAGTGCCGCCAGAATAGGTGTGCTTCCCATCGATAAGAACGACAAGGTATTTGTTTGGTATAATCTTTTGATTTATTCTCCACTTATTCTGTAGTCTGTATCGTGGCTCCCGATCCATATCGCCGCGGATGCAATTGTCAATATCACGACCTATCGGGAATCATCTAAAGATATTCAAGTTATTCACCTGGCTGATCCAACACCCATCCGATGGCGGACACTTGCCGAGGCTTTCATTCGTGAGCTCCCGGATGTACAACTTGCCCCTTACGACGTCTGGTTTTCCAAGCTCGAGGCGGAAGCACGCAGCTCAAGCCCGGAAGAGCTCACCGCTCTTCAACTACTCAGCGTCTTCCGTGGTATGGGAGACTCTCAGTCTACGAATCGCGAGGCGTTTGGGGCGCCCGCATTACGAGTGGAAAAGATCAAGGCTTTTGGAGGCCTGATGGGGAATGGCGGTTCCACGGTTGGGGAAGGAGACGTAAAACGGTGGATGGGTTATTGGCGTAAGGTTGGGTTATTCGGATGATCGTCGATGGGCTTTCCCCACAGCAGCGGATTCAAGGGGTTAGCGCCAGCCTTGGTTGATTATTCTCTGTAAAATTAGAATTCCTTGAACTGGAGGATGGATTTATCAGAAAACTGCTTGGATACAAGCTGCCGTGGCCGCCGCTCTTCCTTTTACAGGAAACCTCCCTTTAATAATATACTGCTCGTGAATGGCGAGCGGTACTTCTACCTAACGGGTAGTGTGGAGCATGGGGGGAGCACCCTTGATGGCAGAGGCCTGGTACATGTTAAGGATAATTAAGATAGCAATGTGTTGCGCTAGAGGTACCTGTCCGGATAAAGACAATATGAGAGTGTTAAATTATAGGTGAGAAATTAGATGAACTCTGAGGATGCAACATGTGCACCTTGTTGCTCACCTTCCCTCTATTTTAATTTCCCCTATGGTTCACAATCATTATTGCGAGAGAAGGCATAAGTCGTTATGATGCGTAAATGGGCCAGGTAGGCTGTTATGATGCGTTAGAACGGGTAACTTCAAGCAACGAAGGGTTTAATTTGGAATCGATTACTTACAAGTTGTGAAAGTGTTATATAGTGAATGCTAGAAAATTCGAGTGTCCAACGTTTCAACGTTCGACGTTCAATTCGGGCAGGTGAACGTTTGAACATTCAGCGCACGGGCCAGGCCAGAAGTTTAACGCCAGACACGGTCACGCACAGTGGTGTAAATTTTGGTCCTCGCCATCCACACTGCCAGCGCTCTTCCACTCAGACTCCCTTTTTTTCTTTGTGAGATATTTGTTCAGCTTCGAGCACGAAACTGTCACGCTCCAAGGTCCTCAAAGGCCATCTATGTAAATATTTCGTCGATTTCTTGTGTCCGAATTGCCGGCGCATGACGGTGTCATTTGAAAGAAGGTCCGTTCGTGCCCCACCTAGTGAACTCGACTAACTAAGGTTTCCGATTTCATAGGTTGTACAATTAAAATTTCTATGTCCATATGTTGGGGTGCAAGGTGCCAGTCATCGATGCGGGGATGTCGTCCATAAGACCGGTGAGATCTCATTTATGGTTGTGAGTGTTCATGGTGCGCCTCCTTCCGACTCGACATTCCATGCTTTACAACTTTTATTAGTATATAGTACCTTTGCAAAGAAGAAGTCAAACTCACTCTGCACTGCACGATACATTCTACACAACTCTCTACAAACCCTAATGATGTCTTATTCCTGGCATCACAGATCAAAAACGGAATCAATCCGCCAATTCAATCGCAACCCAAGGCTAGGGATTAATTTAAAGCCTTGCACGTTATCCAGTTCCATTATTGCGCCCTAGAAAGGCCGGCTTCCTCATTGAAAATGGGATCTACTGTCGTTCTGCCTTTTTCACCATATTCGTGATCCGGTGCTAGAGCTTTGAAGCTTTGTCATTTTTTCCAACCACGGTGGAGGCAAAGAAGCTATGTTACTCGAGTGGATGAGTGAGGGAATTTTGACTGATAAATGGTACACATTCCTAATTAACAGCGCCCCGCATCTGAAACTAAACTGTTAGTTCTAGAACTTCATTATTTCCTGGGCATTGGCGATTGGCTTATAGCAAGTAGGTCCACACCTTTTGATCTCTGAATCTCGTTCCTAACTACGTTTATGTCTGTAGTAGTACACAGCATTTGGTGTATACAATTTCGCTCACCTACACCAGCCCTTATTTTTATTTATGATGCGAGTTTCGATTATGGTAACTGCGGATTGAGTACGGAAGGCGCTATCGCGGGTGTGCAGCTAGACCCCAAAGAGGTGTGGTGCCAGCGAACTGGATAGTAAATCTGACCCCGTATACCTTCATGGTCCTCATCTGACTGAGGATAGCGCGTCAGAATAGGTATTTATCATCGTCTTATCTCCTTTGTTTGATACTTATCCGAAGTCCGACGTTGAAGGTGTTGATACATAAGGAAATGAAACGACATGATGATTCACGTTCGTTGGTTATAGGCGGGCATAGGTCTGCCACACGGAATCGCGTGCCCTGTTAAAGTTCTTTATTTAAATTTGGTTGTACTTTGTATGGCGCTTCCGGAACGATTCAACCCGAGCGGAGAAGTTAAGATCGAATGATGAACCCCCTCTCACATCGGTTCCTTAATCTGCTCGAGATGTAATGAGGCTTGCATAAACCTGCTGTCTTCTGCCTCGAATATCCCTTCCAGTTTGAAGGTTAAAATTTTTTCGACGGTTGCGGTGAAGGCTTATTCTATTGAGAAACCCCGGTTCGAGGGGTTTCTCTGGTACCCGACTCAAAAGTTCAGAGTTTGGGAGGGTTCCCAACGGCCGGCATCGGAAGCACGTGATTATTATGTTGTGTTGTCACTCCTACGCAGCCGATTCAGACTCGGACTATCGTCGCCGCTCTCGTTGCTCATCATCGCCTGTCCTGTATCCTATCACATTTTGTCAGCGACTTTTCCAAGAAGGCTTCTTACTATCCTTCGCAGTCATGGGTGGCACATCCTTGTTAGCACTGTAGTCTTAAGGGATTGAGTCTTGCTTAGTGTGGAGAGGTATTCTCAGGTTTGCTCGACATCTATGTCATTTTTCCTTTTATTACTGCGACTAA